>JTDE01001586.1:45464-133831 GCA_014338405.1 Paragonimus skrjabini miyazakii | reverse complement strand
ACAAGGAGAGACTATCAAAATAGTGTGTACGCGCTACGGCAGAAGTTCCACCAAGACGAATGAAAATGATGGTCGTGAATGCATATCTAACTTGCAAATGAGTATACGCCTATGTGGTTTGATTTTTGACATGACCTGTACGGGCGTTTGTGCAATAAACGAATTCTCAGGCCAAGCGTCTTTTGCGGTCACAACAACAGAAGTAAGCAGTATTTCTAGGTATATCATTGGGAATGGTGTCCCTGATACGACAGATGAAGGCAAATGGTGTTTTGATATCAAAAAGACAGTTGACTGCACTCATATAAACCTCAGTGTGTTTCGGTTGTGAGATATTTTTAACTCGCCTCAATTTCTAACTATAGACAGGCATTGATCAAGTGTAGTTTAACAGAAAGGTCTTCACCGTTGTGTTATTGAACAGGTCTTTGAAAACCGATAAAGAATATCGGTAAAACACCAAAGAAGTTTTCAATCCTTTTAACACGTCTGCAGAATGACATATAAATATATGGGGTTTATTATTGACCACAACTCGGGATGTCCGTGACAGAATGTTATTGGTCAGTATGATTTCGAACTGCTGCAATCGACCCAGTTTCTGTTAGACAGTGTGGAGGACAGTATCTAGAGCTGGTTTCAGTGAGTAGATAGCTTGTTCATGGTTGGGAGCTGCAGCGATTGTACCTTGATCTTTTTGAAGTAAACATCGTGCAGTATAGTTACAATGAGTCAGTGCAATTTTAGCGAAAAGTAGTCCAACAAAACAAGACTGTCGTTGCCCACTTCGCACGTTCTGATGTCAGGCACAGGCTCGGGGTTTATGAACCCGAATTTCAGACCACAGCTCAGTAAAGCTTTCATTTCAATATCCTTTGTACTTCCGCTTGGTTCCCTCCGTTTGGTTGACACTTTCTGTAGTGGATTTTTACTTGCTGAATCTCGCCGGTTGGCCCGATTTCGTTGAGTTGTGTGTCTTTCGGTCGCCCGTGTTATTCGCAGTCCATTCGTGGTGGGGTTTGACAATACCCCACCGTCGCGTCGAGATATTCCACTGACTAATCGCGTCTCCGGCTTGGTCATCCTTAGCACTAGGTTAGTATAGTACGATCGTCGGTACGCAAATCGTCGACAAAACGAAGAGAACCTGAACGGCTTTTGCTGCGACTGAAACAATCTTTGTGGGGGGAGGAGTGTAATGAGGAGGAGGGATCGTACTATACTACTCACACCACTGCTATTCAGTAGTGGGGCCAGAGCATGAATGTTGACACTGAAGTAGTCGTAGGAAAAATACAAGAAGAAACTTCAGAGTGCAGCATCACCTGAAATGATTCTTGGTACGTAAAGGAACGTATTGGCGTCTGTATCAACCGTGACGTTCTGGGTCCAGTACCGTGCACAGATGTTTTTTTGTTTGTTGTCATGTTTAGACGCATAACACATGTGTTGCTTTCCTGAATAAATAACCCTTGCGCCATCCGCGTTCTTGGCTTACAACACTGGGGCCGTGAATATGACATTTATCCGTGGACAGTCACATAGTAAACTGGAGAGGATATCTAACGAGCTGACTTTGTCCAACTAGTTCGGACGGGATTGATTGAAGTTGGTGCTTTCGGTCACGAGTTTGGCACTGTGTTCATGTCGGTTCTCGAATGATAGCTTTCAGAAGGGATGTAGTTTATCATCTAAAACAACCAGTACAACACGCTTAGCTGACATTACTGAAGGTCAACAAGAAGTGTGTCACGCTAAAAGCGAAACTGTGAAAACGTTTGTAGTCTTAACTAACTGCATGCGGATTGACTTACCGTTTACCTTGTCTATGGTGTAATTATATCAAGAAGCCAATTTAAGGTTAGGAGCAGCCAAAGCGGTATTACACCCGGACTTATCTATCTTGACTTCGTGAGTTCTGACACATCTGTAGAACTGAACTGGTTTTTCGAATACTCTAGATTGTATTGTATCTCTATATTTCCACGTCGACCGCGTTTTTTGTAGCGGTGTTCGTTGAATGGACAGCGTATGACGTAATAACGTTCTCTATGTTGCCAAGACTGTGCTAGAGGGTTTTGACTGACTAATTGGTATCTCATCACCAGATTTACAAACGGCAGGCCTGTGTACGTTGAAGTCGATTGGTTTGCCCAGCCATAACGATGTTACGGTTACGACTGAAAGTCCGTTTGCGATCTGCAGTGATTTCCTTCAGATGATCTTTCGTCTGTTAAAATGTCACTCATAACGCTAATTCTGCCATCCGAATTTCGACGTTAATTAAAGCAGGAATTCATCACAAAGCAATTTAATTGGTCGGGCATCGTCGTTTTAAGTTCGAATCACTCCCAGTCTCCTTCTACGACTTTAGCTTGGGTAGCGAAATTAACGACATGGAGTTCAATAATTTTTCGGCATTGATACCTGGTGTTTCGTATAAGAAGTCAGCCACCAAAAAGTGTACGAGGGTTGTCACGGTGAAAACCTGAAGATTCTTCGTTGGAATAGAATTAGAAAGCCTTGGAAATTCAAACGGTCCCGACTTTCGAAGCAATACCAGCATTCTCCTAAACCGTCAGCCTCGTCAGAAAAATATCCTCGTACTTCTTGAAGCAGCATTCAAACATTACGGAATTGTTCACATTAAACAAAACTAGGTGATATTGTTTGTGCTGGCCACTCACTGACGGTCGTATTTGATTTTATGAAACGGTTGGAGATACTTGATTAGTCATCTCCTGGAAAATGAAACCGATCAACTTCGGCTAAGGGTCCTCGATCAGCTTCTGATCATATTGTAATAGACACCGAATTCTCTTAAATGACAGTAACAACGTTCTTCTACCTTCGCTAAGCTGTCAGAAGGCCTGAACGTGTGCGTTTAAACTTTTAGTCACTGGCCGTTACACTGGAAAGAACACTGATATCACCAAAGACAATCGAGACAGTTGTAGTCTCCAGCATGCATCTTACATACAATTTGGATCTCCTGTGAGCTATACCTGTATTAGGTAACTGTCTACATATGAACTAACCGGATGTTGACAACCCGAATGACAAGTGAATTCATCTGCTTGACCTGGGCTATCCTAAGCGTAAGCAGGAGCCAGTAGTTGTTCGAATGTAAGCATGCCAGTAATTGTCACAGACTGTTCCGTCTAAAACCGTTTCAACGAAGCATTGCGAATATACTTGCGGTCTTCAACTAGGTGAACAGGACCCCGCGATCTTGCTTGGCAGTGGCCTTCCAATCACAGTTGTAATCACCATAACGCATAGAGCACCGTATCTAACGGTTCATCACATAAATATTGCGCAGCAATAAAAAAAAACAGTATACAACGATTGAACTATGAATACCGAAAAGTAAACGACCCTGGACAAAAGACAGTAAGAGGATTGTATCAGAAGAAAAGAATAAGTAGCACACATGCTGGCTGACCAACTGGAAAATTCGTGATTTTATTAGCTGACAAGTTTACCAGAAGTCTTGCCATGTTCCAGTCACGAATAAAATTCAAAAGCAGTTGTGCAAGCGAGTTACTGGCGTTTGCGGACTGAAGTTGACAAGCACCACCATGTTAACAGTTTGTAACTGATCGTCAACTACTTAGAATGGACTAACAACAACAACAACAACAACAACAAAAACAACAACAACAACAACAACACCAACAACAACAACAACAACAACAAGAAGAAGAAGAAGAAGAGGAAGATGGACGGTTTGAAAACGACCTCTTTTAAGATGAACAGAACTGCTACCATCAGCAGTAGTGTAAACCATTATTGAAGAGTGAGATCACAGAGCATAACGAACTTTTATTTTTGATAATTTATCATCGGGTCAATACAATTAAAAAGGATATTTAAAAAAACGAAAATACCTAAATGACCAAAATCGAAGGCACAGCAATGCCATTTATTACTGCACACAAAGATGTGATCACTCACTGTTCTGAACGCAAGATCTGTGATCGAGATCCGTTGTTTGTGTATATGTGGGTTAGCAAGGAGTAAGAACTACACGAGGCTAAGGAAGTTGCAAGGTCAGAACGAACTGGTCTTATGAACACAACAATGGGTTGCGTGACCTGATCGCGATTGATTCAGCCGTTGCGATAATCTGCTGTTGATTGATTGATCGAGAACTTGTACACGACCCGAAATGCAAGATCATAAGTTACTTGTTCCAGATGAAATTTTGTGGACTGTAAGTTAATTTTTACGTCACAGAGAGTGGAATTTGTAAATGGTTTTGAGGGAGAATTAATAGAAGGCCTCCTACCATACACTTTTGTGCTCAGATGAATTGTTGTTTGCTAACGGAATGAATGTTTTCGTGGTCCTTGCTTAAATATGCACAGTGGCTTTCTCTGTGAGACTCGGTCATATGGACATTGTTGTACTCATGATTTCAGTGTGATTTTCGTTTGGCCTGACCACAAAATTCGTATCTGAAGGGCCGTCAATCCTGCATCTTGCTGGGGGTAGTTTTTAGTTGAGAGGACCTCATTTGTGAACACAAACTGAGGATCGGCGTTTTAAAGGTCATACTCACTTGACTCACAAATGTACGGTAGATAGGAAAAGAGGTTTTCTTATTGTTAGGCAAAACACAACGATTTAAAATACGATCAACCACAAAAGATCTGTCTTTTAAGGTACTTATATGTATTTACCACATACACAAAAACAATGCAAATACAAAAACTTTCCTATATAGGACGTACTGAATAGTCCAGAACCGATGGCTTTTGTACGCCACTTATAAAAGTGCAGAAACCAACAATGAACGAGCCTTGTGGATGACCAATCATCAGTCACTAAAACGTGGAACAGTCTGAAGTAGTCTGATTGGTGGCAAATAATTTGGCTAGATAATGTTATCAATTACACCACTAAAGTTTCCTGTCACACTGTGTAAAGTTTAGCATCATGAAAGAATGAGCCGACGAATTTGTTCAAAAGCTGATCAGTCGAAATAAGTTTTACTTGTAGACACCTTGTTAGCCTCCCTCCTCCCTGTATAGTCTTAAGAAATAAATGCCACAACGATATATACAGACTGACCGTATATGCATGGGGTCAGTCCACACTCTTATACAATCAATAGCTTTACACACTACCGTCTAACCGTCAATCACTCAATCTAACCTATCTGTGTTTGGAGAGACTCAGACCCGTCCTCACAGTCCTCACGACCGATATGGTGTTCACACATTAGCAGTTAGGTTTTAGCCTCGGTTGACTGTTACCATTAGATTGTTCCAGTTACCTGCATACAGGTCTATCAATTTCTATGAAAAACATCTTTCCTATGCATCATCTCTGTGATTCACTTGACCGCCGGTTGATTATCTAGTAATTTGATTCGAATGTGTTGAATTGCATAAGATGGCATGTGAGTTTCGACATATTCATGCTCAGAAAAGGATCATGAAACGGTGACAGAAAAGTTCCTGCAACCTATACTCGTCCATACATGTCAATTGGACGAGTGCATACCATTGTATGTGAGAAGATAATGCAGTCTGATCTAATGTTAGGCATGAGTCGCTCAACAACCAAATCAAGTTTGCCAATCTAACCTCTCTACTCGCACCAATGTAACAGTCACAAATGATGCTAAGGTTGGCAGACCGTCTATATCTGATACCGTCGTGGTATTTCAGGCACACATTCCACATACACACACTAATCACACTTTTTTCTCACTTTTCTATTTTCGGCAAGGGTGAGAATGACAACGATCGATAGAACAAGTTCATGTGGTCACAACTTCGCAAACAGGATAGAACAAAACAAGACTCGAACAGTCTATGTTGTCGCAAACAAAAGTTGCATCAACAACAAAACTCTCATGAAGTGTTACAATAAATGGGCGCATGTGCCTAGGATGACCTTGTATATGACCAAAAATGTCGACGTGCAATTTTTTAAAAACCTGCCAAACTATACGCTGGACTGGAAAAGGTCAAATCTAAATGGCAGTAAAGATGAAGTAAGAACAGTTGCAGAAGGATAAATACCGTTTTTATTCCGTTGAGTTTGAAATAATGTGTTCAACGATTCGCCAACAGAAGTATAAATCAGTCTTGAAGTGAGAAAACAGCATTGCAAATGTTAGAGTGCTACACTATTGTAGATGTATTACTCGAAAATAGTTTAATTCCGAGGACGATTAACTATCTTCTCCGTGTACACGTTCTAACGGAGAATTTTCAGCTGTTGGTAGATGCATTATCTACAAAACTTCCTAAGGTCTGGGCTTCTCATTGTACGCAAATAAAAATACAGAATTTGGATTAATTCTACTAGTACATTTGCTTACTTATTCAATATACAATCAATGTGGGGTTATATGAGATTGTAGAAAGTCTCACTGGTAGTTGCGGTAGTCACAAATGAATCTCTATTTGTGTTGAGTTGACAACTCAAGCAACAGCCTCGATTACCACAGTATGAAGTGATTCCAAGTAAGATCAGTCATACTAAATAACTCTGGCATCTCTGCAACGGTATACGTTAGTTTTGACATACTTTATGAATAGGGAGCTCATCCATACTGAAATAATCAATGTGCCTAGGTTCATCCTACCTCTATCACCTCACAACCAATCCTAAGTACCATATGGTTGGACCATGATATTCATTGGGCTGTCTACTAGGTCCTGATCATACGGAAGGCCGATTTTGCATTACATATGTATATGTACGCGTAAAGACTGGTGGTATCTGTGCTGTGTTCTGGGAATCAATGAAAACAGATGACAACCAGCTGTAAATCGGTAACAATGTGGGTTTGCTCAAAAATGATCAGAAGGAAAGTTAATTGTGATGGAAGAAAAACCAGTGCAAGTTTCAACGACCTAAGTCCATACAAACAACGACCAACACTGCAATGGTATCTCACAACTGTAGTAAAGTGGACTTCTCCGGGGTTGGAGTGCACGTCCACAACATGGGGAAGTCTCAAGGGCGCAGTAATGAACTTTCTGGCGTCTTCGGTGTTGATGAATTCTGTCTTATATATCAACAGATGACCAGCTGATGTATGACTCAGTCTATAAGCCCAGTGTTTTAGTCAGGTTACACAACTTTCCATCCAATGCGTCAAATCGCCTTTAAAAAATCAACCGTTCATTTAGGGACCAAACCCAGCAAGCCAAATACAAGGAAGGCCTAATCGACTGTGTGAAAACCACAACAGCAGCAACATTACATAACCACCCTCAGATTTGTCATCACACTTGATCATGAATATTTTGTACAAGTTTCTAGTAGAAATTCGCGGATGGCACAGTTACAAACGAGAGAACTCGTCGCCACACACTTTTTCTTCAATGAGCATACTTAATTGGAACTGCCGACTAGGGATTCCTGGTCCATAGAAGATATAGTTGGAGTGCGTTTTTTCCTTACACAGGGATTAGCTGAGCAGATTCGTACGCGTGCTTGATTGCTATGCATATAATTTTCATAATTGAACATACAGAACACCGCCCGGAATGAAAACCGTTATGGGTATTACGTATACTGTCCTTTCCTTTACCATGTATGTCGAACAAATCTCGCGCCCTGAATAGAAAATAATGACTTTAATCCCATAAAACTACGATGCTATCGAACTTTGCCGATTAGGTTCGCTGGGTAAACTACATTAGAATCCAGCATGAAAAGACGTAGAGAAAATTGTAATCTCTCTGGGAACTGGTTCAAAAGGGGACACGATCATATCCTTTACCTAATGAATGTGTAGACCATCAGGGCGTTCTCTCTGCCGATCAGTCTTTTTCAGTGGGTGACTTGCCATTCAGGAAGTCGCTAGATAAGGAACACAAATCCAGGCTCGAGAAACCTGTTTAACAAATGGACTACTTTGAAATTCTTCAGAATAATATAAAACGAGTGATTGAGTCCAAATGTGAAATAATTTTGTCTCCGGTCTGTCTTTGTAGCTCAGCTGGCAAGGTTTTTCCGTCTTTGGACGGGCTGATTAAGTATGATCTAAGTTGACAAGGCTGCTACGTTACTTGTGAACAGTAAAAAAACGGTTAACTACCGATTTGTGCGCTCCAAGCAAAACGGTGATCATTACGATTTCTGATGCACTATAAAGATAGAAACCATCTTCTGGCAAGTGACACATCTTCCTAATGGGTGTTGATAAATGTATAAATATGCCTAAAAAAATTATGGCGGGATCAGACATAGTTCGTACACAATCTTGTTCAATCATCCTGAGAACCAACTCAGGACAACTATCGGCATGACAGGCGCATAAGACTCAACTCGTTGAGCACTTCAAAAGTTGGATCAGGTGATTGTTTCCGTTGAACTTTTACAGCGACTACTTCGGAACACTGATCCAAAGTACAGCGGCTTTCCAGGACAGTTTCTTGTTCCACTTAGTGACAAAGATGAAACAGAGCAACTAGTATCACTACGACAGGCCATACATGACAGATCTGAAAACCTAATCACCATACTTCCAGACATCCACCAGTCTGATAGCACCTTC
Organism: Paragonimus skrjabini miyazakii; assembly: GCA_014338405.1. NCBI lineage: Eukaryota > Metazoa > Platyhelminthes > Trematoda > Plagiorchiida > Troglotrematidae > Paragonimus > Paragonimus skrjabini miyazakii. Next base: position 125,304 of record JTDE01001586.1, on the reverse strand, counting down.
TAGAGTGACTATGTATCCGTAAATTAAGATGAGAAGCATAGGTGTATTGTCAGTCACAATGTTCCCTCTCTCAAGATCACGAATGCTCGTGCCAATGCACTTCATGATTTAAACCAGTGGAAGTTAGTAGCCACTTAGTCTGGACTTTCTAACCTCCAAGTAACAGGTGTAAACAGGTCACTAAAACCTTCTGATTTAGCATCCAGTCCAAAGTTCAGACGTTTATGGATGTCGTATTCGATTCAAAACATGACTGACAAAACCTTATTGATTTGACTCGCCATTCACGGTCAACTTCCGAGTTGTACCAGGCCTCACGCAAACCGATCCTGAAAAGCCAGATCTGATTTTTGTATGCAATGTGATATTCAAAATTTATCGCTCACTCAACGTGACACTGAAGTGTTGGATGATGCATGAACGGTCAGTTCTACCCCATAAACAAAAGATGAGAAATATCCGTCATCTCAACCGAGGGCGGCATTACACGTATCGGAATAGTAGAGTTCAGCCAACGCCTCGGAGACCTAATCGAGTGAAAGCAGACTCACGAGTAAGACATTTTGTTGCACCCTCCTCCAAGAACTTCTATATCATTGCTGCATACCTACTCGACAGAATGGTGGGGTTTCGAATAATATGCAATTAGTTACGACCATCCACTTCCGATATAACTGAAACCTGGTATATAACAGACGTTAAAGAGGAGGAAATTAATATATCAGGTATGACTGTGTACTTCCATGATCGCCAGTGTATAAAAGTGAGATGACCCATTATACCGACATGTGGTACATGATTCCGTTCCTTAGAGTTTGACTGAAACCGTATGAAGAACTGTGTATTTTAACCAATTGTCTGACAGCTTCGACCTACCTACCTCCGTCTGACTCGTTGCTCAACGACCGCTTAATTAATGTGGTCACACTCAGGTTTACCTCTGAAGGATTCTCACAGACTGTATTTATAGGTGACTACCTATCCTGGGGTTGACTACAAACACAGTGTCGTTCACACGTGGTTCATCAGCTTTGTGTTCTACGTTGTAGTTATGAATAGTCACTTGAACCAACAGTAACACAAGATTCAGGTAGTGGAAAGTTTCCTAGAAATATTGAAGACTATGGTATATTTCCACTAGGGAAGAACATGTGATTAATGACTTCCAACTTTATGCCGCTGTTGGTCCCAACGACTACAAAATCATCGTGTTTGGATAAGTGTCTGGGATAAAGATATCCTTTGTAACTCGGAAATTTGTGGAGAACTTTTACAAAGCGAACTGAATGCCTCTATTCCAAGAACTTCATAATTTCGACCGATCTGATGCCTCAGCGTATCGGTCACTTAATGATTGTTGGCAGTTTCTTGTGGATGCTGTTGCTGTAGTCGTCGATAGGTGTGATCCGATCAGGCAACGTAGACGACCCGGAAACAAAGACCAACTTCGGGACTGCATAGGATATCAACTGACAATTAAGACAACTAGAAAAGGAGGTAGTACGGTATAGCTTGTAAATGGGTAACAACATCTGTGTCAGCGGATGAACTTCAGTATGAGCCATACATGACCAACAAACTTAGTGTCCATCCATAACCGTTATACAGTATTGTAGGTTCCATCACCGAGTTGTCCCGTAAACTTTCACTTGCAGTGCACAGGTGAGACAATCGCATCAGCTAGAGAAGCCCCCAACATCCTCGGCAGCCAGTACCTGATTGGGTTCTCTACCAGTTCAATAGTGTTGGTACATGCATCTACTACCAGTCCTACAGAAGTCTCGAGGTCAGTTGAGTTTGTATCAGATATCGTGTTTAAAAAATTATCAACACTTTTTGGAAAGAAATCTCCACGTCTTGGTCTCTTCTCTTGTCCAGCACTGATGTATACTAAAGAGCTGTCAAGACCAATCTGGGAACAGTTGAATCCATCTTTCAGAGAAGGCAGTTTTCTCATAGCCAGAAAGATGTACACAAAGTCATCTATCTATAAAGAGGGTGATCGCAACCCGTCAGTCAATCACAGGCCGATTGCATTGGCATTGACTTCCTCGATGTTTACGGAGAGTATAACTGACGATCGGTTACTCAACCATTCCATTCAATTCGCACTGTTCCGCGAAAGTCAGTATGGATTCCAAAGAAGATTCTTCTACGTTACAAATCTGTGATGTTCGGAACGATTAGACGTAGGTAGCTGATGAAAGAAAACCCACTGCTGTGGTTTTCTATACTTTTATGAAGCTAACGAACAAGTAGTCCATTTGGCACTCGTAAATATGGTATAGAAAATCCGTTACTTGGGTGGATGACTGACTGCCTCCAAGATCGTCGTTTCAATGTTGGGGGTGAATGGGACTTTCACAAATTAGTATTGTACGTCAAGCGTTGACGGTTGACAACTGACGACAACAAATTTGGCGCACATGGGACAGTGTGACCGAAGGCAAAAGGTCGCAAGGCAAGTTATCCGTGACACACCACTGGGCCACAGAAAGCCGGCCACCGTTTGATAGTGCTAAGCGGAAACTAATCCACTCCCGCCACTCGGGTTGCAGAGGACACTTCGTGGGAGGTGAAAAATTAGATGCCACTACCTACGAACGGGACTCGGGTAAGACTTTCTCATGTGACATCAGCCTGTTTCCCAAAATTATGTCAATGTTCACGAAAAACAAATCGGATTTTAAGTTACAAACTAGATTGTTTGGAGAGTTTTACCCAGAATGTTTCGCCGATATTTTTAACCCACTGGTGCTCCGTCAAAATACAAAACTAGTCAAGCTTACAGTCCTTGTGTTTGTGAGTGATATTCCTCTTGCTCACAACATACACCGTGGCGTTACAAAACGTGTTACGGCACTACGTTTTTTATCCTATCCAAATATATTACACAAACTCTGGCTTTTCTCACTGAGTTACCGAGATGTCAGAGGAGACCAGAGTTTTTTTAAATAAAATCCTCCATCAACCCCATCCATTAAGGAATAAGTTTGGGTCTAGAGAAATTAACCATCTCAAGATCACCTCGCCAACATTGCAACATCAAATGAACCAAGTGATTTGTAGAGACTCCGTTTTTATATTTGGATGTGCCTAGTTTAAAACAACCTACACAATCCTGTTGTCAATGGGTCACCGGTAGTGGAATTCAAGTGCAAACTTGACATATATTCGGATTAACAAAGAGAGTCTTCAGATAACTTTTTGTCAGATTCATTGCGATACTTTAAAGGCATTCTTGGTCGCCCACCGCTGTTGTTAGCCGGCTGTTATCAGCTATATGTCGCAGTGCGAGTGTTGTATACTTGATAGGCAGTTGTTGGGTTTCCATCCCGCCCGATATCCTCTGAGTTTCTCATTCGCAACGTTCCTATTACTGACTATCTGAAATTGAACCCACCTACCGATCTGGCCTTTTTTCTAAATCGTGCATCACAGATTCAGATATACGATAAGGCTTTTCAGTTTTTTTGAACATGTAACTTCCCTAGCTTCTACGAAACATAGTTAACTGACTGCTCTGAGTGGGCCATCTCCATATATTGTGTGTGAATTCTGTTTTCACACATAGCTTTTACTCTACTTACATTCTTAAAGTAGTATACCTTTAGTGCAGATGTTATTGTGACTCGTAAACATGTTTTATTCGTTCTCGCTTGCCACTGCTGGATACGTCTACATTTATTTGATTTATGGGAATTCCAAACTTGTCGCAAACGGTGAAAGCGTATCCAACTTTATCAGTTATATTCCCCTTCCTGTTGCAGTGTACCACATATCTCTTTATACGAATCACAATAGCGTGTTACATGTCTTCGCAACTCAGCTGATAGGGCGCTTGCCGAGTTCGGGATTGCTGTTTGTGTTGTTAGTACAACTACAGCCAAAACCCGGGTTTTTCGCAATTGACTTTAATCGAAAATACGAAATCTGTCACACTACTTGTATGTAACGTATATCTTGTCATCCAACTTAATTAGACAATTTATCCCTTGTTTCCGCGGCACTGTCCTGTGTTTGTATGTCTGGTTAGAAAAGCTTGTTTATCTCCCTTGTTAAATAGAAATGTGAAACAGGGTTTAGCATCAGTATACATATATACATATATGCGTACATTTTTTGTCCTTAGCCCATTTAACCATTTGACTCACGTTTTTGGCTGATTTGGCTTCCTCAAGGCCTACGAGACTTTATGCTCAGATGTTGACAAAAAGAAAACGCCTTTCCTTTTCCTTGGACTGGCCTACAATTGCATTGGAAACCGAACAGTATTCGGTCAGGCAACATCTACTCCAAATTGCAATCGTACACATTAGTGTCATTTCCACAGTATTTTTTGTAATCTGTTGAATCTTAGGATGAAAATTATTCGTTAGCCTTTGCTGACGGTCAAATGGCGAATCACCCCCCCAAAAATGAACTTTGGTCTGATTGAAATGTTGTTTCCATTATCAATCTACTCATAAGTAGTCCATCCACAGAATTTACACCACCTGTTGACACATTTAAACAATAGCTGTCCGGCACTTCTGCATGACAGTCAAGAATTAATGTGCGTTTGATATCGTTACTTTACCCATAAGTCTGGTTGTAAAATGTCCTTACTGCTTTTTTACTGGTTGCCAAAATGTGAGCATCAACGGAGCCTCCACCCAGATACCGTACTTGGCAAGTTATGGAGTGGAACATACCGTAAGCTGTAGTCTGATTCAGCCATGCTGTACAACTGATAGCTGCTGAGAAGTGCAGATACCCGACTACGTAACCAGCTGAATAGTATGAATATATACTAGGCAAGTTGTGAACATTATCTTCCTGGAGGTGACCGAAATTGAACGAGACGTTATGTGAACTCAGTGTCCTGATTTTGACCTGATTTGTTACCTCGGAAGGAGGTTGTAGAACACGTTCGTCAATCCTAAGAAGGATAAATGTCAGTATAAATGACAATAGGTGTGTGTGGGGAGCTTTGACTGCTTAATACATATGCGGGTCTGTCTAGCTGAGTGGATCAGGAACTGTATGAAAGAAAATTGTCCAAAAACCGGGTGATTATGTCAGATTTACCTAACCTCCTGAACAAGCAAACAAAAATTATAGCCTTGACGATAAACAGACGGGTTGTCTCAACGTCGCTCTTGTCACTTGATGTTTGATCCAAAAGCGCATTCCAAGCTCACGTTTATTTAGCCACGTCAGACGAGAATAATCCCTCCTGAGGTCGAATACTAAGTCGGGAAAAGTTATGTTCCTTTAAATTTCAAAGTTATTAATATCGGTCGCAATTCTCGGTGTTTTTTGCAGCCTACATTTAACAGAACTTCACAGTTTGAGCTCAAGAGGATAATAAGTACAGGAAAGTTCTATGAATCATAATTAAGAAGAGCCTCCAGTTTGTGAAAAGCACATTGTGAAAGTGACCGAGGCAAACTTTGAAAAAAAAATCCTATTTCCTATTATATAAATGTAAGTGGCTATTACTATTCCCTATGGATGATCTTGTTTCATAGATAAAACAAAAGGTGTTGTTGTGATGTTGTTCTGCTGAGGACGATATGTTAAGAAGTCACTGCTATAATGAAAAAATCTAGCGGAGTTCATAACGTGAGAAAACTTGTGTGCAATCGGTGGCAGCGCTTTTTTGGCAACTTTGCGCCTCTGGCTCAGAAAATACTTCAGATTAAATGAGCCAATTATCAGTAAAGAGTTATTTGGGATGGACTTAGCAATAATGTGTATATTAGTGTAAAACTGACAGGTTATGTTAGGTGTACAAAGAAAACAATCGATACTACTTCTGGATTAATAGTCTCGACAAAATGGGATAAAACAATACATTCATTCACTTAAGTTGGATTCACAGTCCACCAGTTTCTAAAGAATCGAAAATATTTCGGTCAATGATGTATCCGACAAGATGTAACAGCTAGTTCTGTTTACAACCTGTTCGACCTTATTGCTTGCTTTAGCCTGTGTAACTAAAGGACAAGAGTTATCTCGGTAAAAGCTAAACAACCACAGAAAGAGCTAAGAGATTCTTATTGCCAGGCTTGTCAGAATTTGACTATCCTTTTTCTTTCGTCCTACACTTATGTGTTTCAAGTAGAGAGTGAGGAGATAAAAACAAACATATACCTGCTGAATGTCCCAACAAGTTTCAAAATATTCCGATAGGTTCGTAAACTGTTATGTGCGTAGATCGTATTATGGACTACAGATCATCCGAATAGACAGTCGTCAGTGGCGACGATGAGAGCAGTTGCGAAAATGACTTGGAGACCGAAAGCGTTGCACTCAGATACAGCATCAGTTTTCAGATCCCACAGATAAATGCTATACGTTGTTATATATACGCAATAAAATCTGTCGACAAAAAGACAGGTGTTGAAACGAATGAATGATGTATAGTCTACGGAAAGTTGGTCACGGGTATGTCACACACTGCACTAAACAAGCAGACAGCACATGTGATAACATGCTGGTCATTGGCGGATGCACTGAGGTGGATACGACATAGAAGTTAGCAAGCCAAATGAGTAGTCATCAGAACTAACAAGCACAAATGTATCTGATGGAGAATCGACACAGCAAGTAACATGATACAAAATACCTAAGTGTTTCAATGTGGGATTTGTCCGTGTACGTCACTTCGTTTATCAAAGGTGAAGTCTAGCAAGTAATTATGGGGCAGTTCGTCACCTTGAAAAGACGAATTAGTGATTCAAATTGGGAACAAAGTCTGAGTTTATCATATCGACTATCTCAAGTTTTGTTGGCTGCAGAGTACCCCATAATTGCCCAACCACCCTCTAAACATGTAAGAGTTACTGGAAAGTTTTGAGGTGCTACTGCGCAAACCCAAAAGATTGAACACAGAAGAGAACGGAGATCATGGTAGAGCAATGACCATTCAAACACAGGAAGAATTTTATAAACCTATCCAACCATCCGCTCAAAATGTTTCAAGAAGAAGGTAACTAGATAACGAAATTTTTGGGGCGTCAATGCAAAACTGACTAAATCAGTTCACCGTTCAATCTGACTGGAGCCAATCTATTTGTGTACATGCCGCCGCCTTGTGTTTGTTGTTTAGATAGCAAGTTTATTTCATCGATTTTTAGTGAATATACGATAAACTTTGCACAGTTGAATGTCTTGTAATGCATTTGGTGACTTCCGGCCTTACTGGCATATTCCTGACGCTGCGGTCGGATGTGCTAACGTTCACTCAGTCGTACCCTGGCAATATATTAGTACGATTCAGGACTAAGAAACCTAGAAGTTCACCATATAAACTCAGTTGAGATTTAAATAGTGTAAAACCGAGGGACGAATATTGATTATTCCAGTGAACAAGGCAACTATCAAAAGTTGTCAGTATTCAAGATGAGGCAGGTAAACAAGTGTAGTTACTTAACGGTTTCCAGTACACCACCAAGGAAACCACATTAACGATATACGGGGCCAATAAAAACTTTTGGATAATTCGGACTCATCAAGCTCACAACAAAAGCAGGTTCAGGGTTTGTAAAACATACAGGCTTGATACTGAAATGGAATGTATTGAAGTGTTTATCAACTGATTATCCTGCAACAGTAAAAAGTGTCTCTTGTGCGCACATGGATAGTTACTCAAAATAGGGTGTACGATATCAAGTTATTTAAAAACCGGTTAAGGAATTACTGCAGGTTGGGGAAATTTGGCTAGTTGCCACTATTTGCCGATAAGTAGTGAGGTACTCTGAGTGATGTAGGTTGAAAAGCACTCAATATTGTGCGCGGCCGTCACATTCCTAAATGCTTTCAGCCAGCCTATTTCGAAAAGAGGCACCATGTCCGTGTTCCGCTTCTATCAGGGCCATGGTCGTGAGTACTTAGTACTTGGTGTGCTTGTATGCGTGTCTAATCCCTGTCTGTCCTAACCTGTATGATGTATATAACTCGCGACTTTTACGTTTGCGATTGATCAGAGTAAATGAAATGTTAACACATCGCAATATATGTCTTCTTTCTGCTCTAATGAAGTTGTATATATGTTAATTCTTTCACACATATTGTGATGGCACCCTCGTAGTCGTCGTCACGGTTTTTTCATGAAAGCGTCGGCGAAGGTCTAACCCAGGCCGTGACAAGGATACGCACTACTGAAAAGTCCTAAGAAAAGCGAAACTCGAGTATAGTGCCTCTTTTCGAAAAGGAATGGTCGATAATCTTGTCTGACCTGAAAAGATGAATCAATTGTTATGTTACTATATATTTGCTAGTAGTGTATATATACAATGAAAATGTGATGCGTTAGTCGTGCTGTTAACACTGATGCCTAGTGAGGGCGTCACATATATTATTTGTGAATTCTTTCACAGCTGCGTTTCAGTTATTTTCCAACCCTTTTGAAGGCAACTCCATGCAAGTAAAAGTTTAAGCCTGCAACCACCTTATCCCGAGTTGCCTCATTTAATGCCAATTATTTATGATAACAAATGCAAGAAGGATTGATACCATAATCGCCGAATGACCTGCAGGAACGAAAGCACTGTCCAAACACAACTGATATCTAATTACATGTATCTGATAAAAATTGATCGTTACGTTGCCATTTTTGAGACGAAAACATAACCGAAGGGCATATCTCACGACATAACGGCAATAGACGTTCGGATATGAGCGTAGCTGACTCATTGTCGATTTAAGATGTTCTGCTACAATAGCCATTCAGACAACGAATACAAGCAGTTAGCCTGACCACATAATTGACCAGTTGAATATATCCTCATACAAAACAAAAACATACGTAACTTAGCAGGTTTCGAAAACGTTATTCTCGTTCATTTCCAGTTAGATTTGATACACGATGCCTTATGCTGTTATCTGCATAAAACAAGTTGCAAATGAAAGCATTTAAACCGTCAAGGAAGAATCGCGAGAAATTTTTCACGTCCACGTAAACTTGAGTTTTTTGGCATCGTTTCTACGATTTTCTATGGAGTCGTTACACAACAAACGTTGGCAAACAAACGACCCCAGTTCTAAGATGGAGTTTGAATTGAATGCACAGTGCTACTGAACTGATAAACAAAACAGATAATTCGCTCACCTTAACAATTTCGATCGTTAGCTTATTATAACTAGCCAGATACACAGTGTAGCTCAGCGATCTAACAGGTTTGGCGTCACAAACAGTGCAACTCTTCTGAGTAGTAAACGCTTTAATAGCAAGCGAAGCATGTTGTGTTCCAAGGAGGACTGGGAATGTACCAACTAGATAAATTTGGGCAAAAGCAACTTCTGTCTAATCAGTATAATAATACCAGCATGTCACATCCAGATGTACACCAACGGCCAGGCCTAATGGAAGCATAAAAACCGTGAAGGGAAAGTAAGATATAGTAATCTACTGCCGGATTTTCACACGAACGCTCTCCAGAGATTAGTATTCTGCTCAGATGGACATTTCTCGAAACGTTCGGTTGAAAGTCAACTGCCTCCCGACTTTTGGCCTACAAACTAAATGCCATTTTCCTTCAACAAAAATACCCACCGGTAATCCCAAAAGTATATTATCGGTGAAGAAAGGTAATTTGAATTTTATCGAGCTCGATGGACGTGCGTGCTAAACCATGTGTAAGATACCTTTACGTGTTAAGAACGATTACCGTAGGAACGTGCTCATGATAATTACTGGCTTCTAGTTATGCCCGTTATTAGTAACTTCATGTACCATAAACTCTCTCAGACGGAATATGTGGTCTATTATTCTACGATTGTTGCTTATTATGATGATATGACTATCATCGCGCAATGATATAAGATCATACTTCAGGGTAAACAGTAATATTATCTACAAGTTAGAAAACAACGACAATCTGGTGAGCGTTACACCATCTAACATTTGATGACAAATTGAGACAAGCCACTAACAAACAAGCATACAGTAACCACAGATTTGCAGATGGACAACATTTCACGCAGTAGTCATCCTCGGTTGCTGTGACCTATTACTACTCTTCCTTCTGAATTATCTTGTAAACTTTGCAAGATCTAGCGTGGGCCATTGTGAAAATAAGTCGGCAAGAGTCACTACCCCTCGACTGAATCGCCTTCACACTGACACCGAGAAGAAGACTGGAATTCTTGCACAGGACACTGCTTGCGGTTGTAGCCGAAGAAGTAAAGTTATAGAAACTTTTCTTGTATTTGCAAAAGCAATAATCGAAGCGCATAGTTCAATGACCGTTTGTGATAGGTTTTTACTTGGCGTGGGTTTCACCAACTCATACTAGAAAATAGCTACCTTCAGACAAGTCCCCACCAAACCCATTGGGATCGGTGCACTGTCCGCCTGGTTCAGGGACACAAGACACAGCGTCAAGTACTGATTTGTTAGATTAGTCGAACAAGCCTAAGATTAGACTGTTGCGTTAAATGTAAGCCAGGTTTAAGATTTTAAAAGTTACAAGAGGGGATTTTTCACGAGCGGCTTTTCGTATTTTTTAGTGAATAGTCTTAGACCCAGTGGGTAACTAAACTGGGTTCGGTCCAATAAGTCAACATCACTGTATATTCCTGGGAGGAATTAATCATATTCCAGTCTTATGAAGGTATTCATGCGTGATTCTAGGTGAAAAGGATATTTCTTTTTATTTGGAATAATTATTGCAAACATTCCATTCTTCGTAAGTGTTTTAGTGTGAATGTTTCTCTTCGATGGATGAGCACTACAAGTGTATTGATAGTTCCTTTATTCAGAAAAATAAACAGTATGTAAGAGAAGTTAAAAAGGTTTCTTTCGAGCAGAGTGGGCATTGTTTAATCGGTTCTGTTTGACAAGTCTGTGAAAACAAGATGAAACCTCACCAATGACTTTTGGAGTATCATCTAGTAGGCAAACCTACAATAAGTTGACCTCCAGGTCCTTCCTCATTGAAAGCGACCTCTACATTTGTAAGTACTTTACAACTGTCATAGCTTCTGTTAGTTCAAGTCATTGTGGGCCTATTCAAAGGAATTACTTCATGCACCTCGTGTACACAGTCATGTCTTCAGCGGACACACTATATTTTGATTCAGTTGTATCGTCAATTTTTGTCCAGAATTGTTAGGAGTATTAAGAAACTGTGCCAAGCAAGTGATAACAGGAGAATCGCTTAAGCGGTTGTATGCTTTGAGAGTTCATAGTTAAAAATACAGATATACGTTTCGAAAACTCAAAGTCAGCTGATCAGAACCGGGTATCATTTCAGAAGTAAGTAATATGCATGCTTAGAAATGCAAAAACACAATGAACTTAGTGAACCTGGAACGAGGAATACCATTACTGCTTGACACTTGCCTTAGTGATCTGAGAAAAGGTTAAAATCTCCGATCGGGGGACCAATAAAAAGTACCGGAGAATAACAGACGGAAAGCGTGTATACATGTATTAACAAAAGAGATGGCAAGGTCATAAGAAGTTGAGGTCGACTTTGGGAGTTATTTAGTTTTACCGAACTACCACAAACGTTTGGATCTAGTTTACATAGGTTAAAAATTTTGATCAACCGAATTGCTTTCTTCTCACTACCCTACTACCTCATTGTAAACTTAGTTAACTGAGATATAGATAAAGATCTGGCGTTACTAAAGCAGAGGACGTATTTTGAGCTGTGGAAGACACTAGACAAATGCGGCACTAAAATCTGAGTGGTGAGAAAATTACAAATAGCTACGTTATCATTCACTCGGAAAGCGTTAGCAAAATAGGTTCAACATAAAGCTATAAAAGATTTTTAGTCGCATCCATGCGGCCCTCACGGTTTGTGACAGTCAGGCTTGTCCTACTTCCAGTGACCAGTGATTCTGTGTACTCAACATAAGTTGCCAGACTTCCAGTAAGATAGTTCATACACGTATCTACGAACACTTAAACCTTAAGCTATACAAAATAAAAGTCGACTCAAACTTCATGAATCGTCCTCAAATTGCTACGCATCACAAGATAAGAGGTGGAAATAGAACAGTTCCTCACACATACTGCTTGGTAAAACATCATGAAGTTATCTACAGCGTTGTAACTTTTCCAAGATAAATTACTCGTATGTAATAATACTGTTGCTCTTAGACTAAATCGAAAACCCATAGTAGGAGGAATTCCCGATTCTACTGACCCCTCACATGTGCTCACGTCCCCACCAGTTGGTTTCGCATCTTCATGTTTGGAGTGCGAAGTAGGGAATCAGAAATACGGTGCAAAATAGTGGACTACTTTTTTATTGTGAGTAGGCAAATGAAAGCCAATAATTTAAACTTCCAGTACACCCAGAATCTGAGCAATGAATCCTCATGCCCCACGTCAGAACTTGTGCACCGTCGCGACTTAGTGGGTTTATTCAGAATATTATCTACAACATGAATGACTCACAAATCACTCTATCATATTATTCACTACCACTAATGCTGGTCATCATCCACACTTCTCGTTTATGCCAGAGTTGATAGTGTTGAGTAAACCCAACATAACCCTAAATCCACCAAAAATCGTGTAAGAGATGGCTGAAGTATAACTCAATCGTGTTTCTTTCATTATAGACTGCATATTCCATAGAAGCGTTATAACGATTTGCAACAAATAAGGACGCTCAAACTGTGTTGTCATAAGTCCCACTTATACTTCTAACGTGTTAGCCTTCATCGGCCATTTTGCACACATTTTTGTTTTGTTCGTTCCCACAACAATGCATTTAGCTCAGTGATTAATAATCAAAAAGCGCTTCTTTGCTACAATATGCCTTTAATGAGTTTCATGAACGGTTTTCGGTATTTTTCATTATCACTTTTTCAACCTTGGTGCTAAGGAGTTCATCAAGATAGTTCGCATTTCAAAACAGATAAAAGTTCTCATCAAGCTGTTGAGTGGTACCTTGGAAAATGTCCATTCCTCCGGGGTAGATGCTGATTTGTCTGACAAGCAAACTAATGGGAAACATCATGTAACTCAGCCGATAAACCACACCATCTGTTCAAAATAAAAACTATGTGAGAACAAAATGCTTCGGCTAGTTCTGGACAGTTCATTTAAAACTACAGGCATCTGACTGAAGGAACTTGTCACCATGCGTTGCGAATCTACAACAACTTTCTGCAACTTCAGGGACGTAGTGAATTTAAACAACACTTTACCTTAGTTGAACAGAAAAGAGATACACATCGAACAATTTTATGGTTTATTTACCAAACGTTTTTTTGTTTCGTGCGCAGTAGTTTTGTTTTGTATGTCGATAAGCACACCAGTAGAAGAAATTACATAGAAACCACTGATAAACAGGAGCGTATTGATAATCTGGGAAGAAAATGTGACAGTGAGACTTTTATGGTTATTTAGAAGAAGAAAAATGCTCAAGGTGGCATACAGTTGACATGGGTAATTAAATAAGTTTACCCGTTACAATGTTAGTTTATAAATTTGGTAAAATTGGAGGAATAGTGATAAACATAGATGTTAAGAATACGTGATGTCATAAGTAGAACAAAAGTTTGACTTTGAGGGTGTTTCAGTACAACTTTTAGATCTGCACCAAGGTCCAGACTTTGTATGAGTTCAGGTGATACCCATGGACCAGTATAGCATTCAAGGCAGTAATTAGTGACTGTCACATCAATGTTAATTAACATTATAACATCACTGTATTGTATGCAGCCATTAGAATTTTAGAAACTACGTCGATGTCTATTACCACCTTCACCAGAAACTGTTATATTTGCAACAAATAGGCGCGGGATTTTGTGCAACCTATTGGGCAAGTTATCTATTTCTATTACTGTCATCTTAGAAATGTTTTAAACACTTTTTTAGTTTTCGTGTCAAGCAATTGTTAGTTCTTTGTTCGAGGATGTTGACGAAACGCTGACAACTGGCATCCAGTGACTGTATCACATCTGAGCTTTTTTAAACAAAGAGACCAATTCAGCCCCTCTGATTCAAAAATCGTAGGGGGTGAGCATGTTGTAAGTAAACCACACCAAATGATAAACATCTGTGAAGTAAGTAAGTGAGTTGTTTAAAAAGGTACATAACATGTTTTTCAGGATCCGTTTTCCTCATATGACCCCATAGTCAAGTTTTCATATTTCTGTTTTGTCACGTTCGTAACCATGTGGACTGAGTTACTTGTGTGGTTACCTCTGCACAATGTAACGTTATACAAACAATCAGCTGAGTATCACAAATCAAACACAAACCTTGCTCCACTTTTTAGTCACAATCACGGATTGTGGGTTGCAAAAATGGGTCGAGATGATTTTACTAGGGTTCAATCTTCTCTTACCAGTTGCGTGGTCTCAAAAAAATCAGCTATGTATCCACGACTGTAAACGAAAGCATTCCGGGTCCTACCTCGAATTGTCCCTTGCCGAAGAGTTGAAGGTTATAAACCGCATTTAACTTGACTGTTACCAGTATTTTTCTGTTCGGTTCAAGTATGTAAAATCTACTATAAGATTCGGTCATATTCCAAACGTATACGTGTGATCAAATAACGAATCGAGCTGAACACCACTGGCAACTGATTACTATTTTCGCGCTGATCCATGTTCTGTATACTTATATTCTTCCCAACAATTGAGACTCACCAACCCATTATCTGGCTTCGAACATTCTACCACTGATTTCATAATAGGAATGATCGATTTATTGGGCTTAAACTGTCAGTTACAAAGGCCGGTGAGCAAAACTCAGGGTGTCCGACAGCACTTCTAACTTCAGTGGACAATGTTACGATCAGTTTTTTTTACTCTGGTTGCAAACGTAAACGACATTGAAACTGTTTGAGCGGTGTTTGACAATGCAAGTTTTAGCAAGACTCTCAAACCCACAGTCCCCAACAGATTTCGACCTCTTCTGGTATAGTGAATGTGAGAAAAACGCGTTCCTTCTGTACATAATCAATTTTTTATTCTTGACGAATGCAACTGAACATGATGTCAAGTATCAGAACACAGGAATATCTTCCTGGTTTATTCTGTCATTTATCACTGACAAATAAATACGGTGTTCGACCATTTCTTTGGATTTAAGCGTTGTAGTTTTTGATACCAGACAGCTGTATATAAATTCACACTTACATATCCAATTCCTGATTAGTGGTAGAGGATTTTGGTTTACATATAGACTGAGCATCACCCACTCTCGAGGCGATCGGGTAACCTGATCATTACTCATAAGCGAAAGTGGTTGAGTGTTCACATATGATAATTCGGTCTTGCCTAATGTGAGGTCACTGGCACAGTGGTAATGACGGTTGCCTCATGAACAGCGTGGCCGGAATTCTAGTCCCGACAGTGGCAAAGATATGCATTACTGATGAATTGTAACAAAAGCGAACCTTGAGTGTAGTGCTTCTTTTCGAAAGAGGCCAACTGGAAAGTCTTTGGGAGTACGACAGATCCAATTCCGTTGTAGCCCAATTTCTCGAGTACTTCCAGAGTGGATTCACTATGATCTGTCCGGACCTTAACCTTAAACCATGATCACAGTCAAATCATTATCAAACACGTCGAGATGTTTCATCGGCCACTTGGGATTTTACGGTTTCGAGTGAATGAGCTCCACCATTATAAAACACATGTATTTTGATAGTAATAACCTATATGATACCCCCATTTGACTAGAATGTCAGCTAGAAACTAGGTTTAAACTCAAACTCATGTGACGGAAGACGAGATTCTCAGATTATCAACGAGACACGTTTGACTCGACCACGTATTAGGATTTTGGGGGAGAAAACTTGTAAAATAGGGTTTTTGTAAAGAAAATATACAGCCTTACAAGTATGTGGGGGGCATAAGACTATACACCAGACCACAAAGTGCATGAATATATGGAAGAGCTTATCTGAGTTCGTTTAACAGCTTGCATGTGTTTTTGGGTATTCCTACAATTTAACTCATACTCTCACATAGACGAAGCAAGCATATTGATTAGTAACTAGTTTATCTCAAGTTATAAGATAACATTGAGACATACTGTTGTGGTGACTTGTCCTAAGCCTGTTTATACATTGTCTGTTTGGTCAACTTCAAACAGTAGCCGAACGCAATTACCTTACTCAGGTGATTATCCCAAGTGAAAAAATTGAGCCGGCAACTAACTATAGTTTGCTCCTTGTGAAACTCGTATCCACTTGGTCACTGGATCCGTGGGCAACACTTGTGATGAACAAATTACTATAACCGCCGTATCGAACCATTTCAATTGTCAGAGTGCACGTTCGGACGGTCAACTCAATGCTTGGTATCTTATCATTGTCAGAAGTAGTCAGGACGAAAACGATTCTACATTGTTCTAGCTGTATTGGCTGGATATCCGTGCCAAATAGCTTGCCCGCAGTTGCTGATAGATAGACAATGCACCGACTGAAAATGACACAATGACAAACCAGATGGTTAAGAACATGTTTTTTTTTCGGAGTTTGTATAGGCTCACACCTTAGTTTCATACAATACATTTCGGTTGCCTGAAGCCCACCGTTCAGTATCCTGAGCCCCAACCTTAATTATTCGGAGTTACCACGTCTTTAATCAGGAAACTAAACAGGTTGACTTAGACTCTTTCATTTGGAAGTATGTTCACGGTGACTGTGACGAGCAGAAGATGACGACCGTTCCCTTTGTGTTTGTTCTTCTTAATTGTGACGGCCCGCCTTTGTCTTGTAGTGCCGGTTGACAACAGCTATGCTTGACAGTTTCTCTGGCAGTCAAATTAGGACCAATGATGGAACTGCTGCACAGTTCAACTCACTTCTGTCCAACTGTCAAGTGGTATCTTAATTCTTTCATTTCTGTGTCTGATGAATCCAAAAATAATAGAAATTTGACTGGTAAGTGACAAGGTTTAGGATCTGGTGGCTTGCCGAAGTAATAAAACTGTTAATGTTATATTCCAACTACATATACCATTTAGATGAAAACATTCGTTCAAACAGTGCGATACAGCGCACGCTTTCTGTCGTTAAGATGGTTGGAACTTTGACAGATAGCACAACCTTTATGTGCACTCTGCCAAAGTTGTCATTTGACATCAGAAAGACAGTTGAACAGTTTTCGATCTGTTATCTGTCAGCGTCTTTTTGGCTCAACTGTGGTTAACATACCTGCATCCAACCTTCACAACGACTGAGCATCACTTTAATGATTAAGTCTTCCAACGGACTGTTAGAGGCTTTTTTTGAAATTGCCATTAGCGCTGACAGTGAATAGAATGATTGATTTTAGTATCTCTCAATCTAAGCGACCCAAAATGGTCCACTGAAACTGAGACATGAGTATCATGATAGCCAAGGATGTATTACTGTTCGTTGATGTGCACGGTATTGGGGGACCGTCCGTATTCGGTGTGCAAATGTCTGATACGTTCATTTCACGTAGTATCATTGGAGTATGTTTGGAAGAATTTCAATGTAGATCAAACGACGAGTATAGCTATCCCAAATTGTGGGTTTGTTCTTGACAGGCTATACCTCTAGCATGTATCGATCTTCTCGTCACATACATCTTTTAATCATCCACTTCAAATGGAGACTCTGACATTGTTGGATCAGTTAAAGTCTACTGATCGTCCCTTTAACCTGTGGCTAACTGATCGAAAATTTACTACGTAACTATCTTGTCTCATTCATTTTGTCCAACACAACATCGCCTCATCTTCTATCACACCGAATTTCAAATACCAATGACTACCATGACGGGCGCGCCTAGTCTTCTTACTGAACCATATGAATCACCCAACAGTGTTAAGGATTAATCTCCAAGTAATTCCGCAGGACAGTCATGTGTTCCACGTTAAAAACCTTGATAAACTCTGGACAAGGCCTGAAGTTGAAGCTAGAGGTTACTGGACGACAACATTTCTAAAAACTAAAAAACAAAAATCAATTAATACGCTTATAAAGCAAAACAACATGACTGATAAGTGTACATTTATGGCAAACGGTGGACTTCCCTGCCGAATCCTACCAGAGCCGGTATTTTTGTTAATCAATCCTCTTTTGACTTTCTTAGCACAACGAAAGTACCTTCTTCAGTTAACATATCCTGGGTGAACACACTAATTACTGTAAACTAATATAAAGCTGTATGTATTTTTGAAGGTCAGTGCGATGCATGACCAGACAGCAATGTCAGTATATTATCGCCAGTAAGCTGAAATCCACTCAGAATTAATCGTACGTCACTCTAATCAGACAATATGACAGGCTCCACTGTCGTTCCTTTCTCGTAAAAGTTCTTATGCTCCTTTCTGTCTTCGCACCACTACTTGGTAGTGGCGTCGTTTACCTTGTTAAACAATGGGCTCAGTGCATACTTCCTGATTGAAGTATGCTTCTGGAATCGTTCGCGTGTTTAACCACATGGTGTGTAACCACTTCAGATGAACCAGGTTCACCGATTTACCAATAAACTCGCGTTTATTAAATGAACTGTTTCTAGTGTAATTATGGCCATTCATCAATGCTCCTATTATACCGACTTGACAACATATGTTTCATGTTGCTAGCGGGCATCAGATTCCGATATTGAATCATGATAATTTCCATTCGATACCCAACTCCAATCCGACACTCCGCTGTGGTCAGTCTATTTGGACTTGTCAAGTAGCCAAACCGGAGCCAGATTCTAACCAATAACGGGCTTGAAAGTTGAGGTATGATTTGCATTTTAAGAGAATATTCCTCTCGTTGGACAGTCTCAGTGTCCAATGTTTCTCATCGAATTGGCTAAACCGAAAGGCGTGGTGACTTCGGCACTGTGCCCAACTAACCGTTTTTTCGATTCAGTGGTTTATGAACAACTGACACGATACGTAATAGATAGCAGCAGCTGTCCGTGACGAAATGATTGCTAGTTTGATCCTCATTCCTGATAAATCTGTTTGTAGGTTTCTTACGAGAATCATAAGTTTGAGATGGGGCAACGAATGGCACAACTGATACTTCGAGACAACCCACGAGCACAATCTCGGATGTGACTGATAGATATTTGGATCAGCCACATCATTCTGAGTTGTTACTGAATTATATCCGGTACTTCTTAGCTCTGTAAAATGTTCACACACCCTACAGCAACTACTCTTCCGTTCACTTATATTCACTCCAGATTGTAACCTGTGTGTTTCGTTGTTAAGTCTACTCAGAAGGTTGGCCTCCGGGCAAATACCAAGTGTTTGCTATTGTTTGTCATGGAACATTTGAAATAACTATTGAGTGAACCACGGCATGAATGGAATAGAAAATTTGGTGAACAGGTTTCCGGTGAAGTGGGCTCAGTATGGCGTCCTGTGAATGTTGTGAGTAGTTATGACAGCACATTTTCGGTGTGCGTAAAAACGCCGCAGGTCGTGTTAAATCATACATATGGCTGTATGATGAGGCCGCCGATTACTACGGCTGGGATAGTTGTTTTGTCCTCTTTTCAAATATTCCGTCGATTATATATCCTTCTGTTTGGGTAGGAATTATACCAAACAAATCAAATTGTTTTGTGCGCAAAACTTCGTCTAAAAAAGATGGGCAAGCTCTTGTTGTTTGGGGCACAATTAAAATTTTGGTTTCAAGTTGAACACTACTCATATTTGGTCACAAGCTTCGCATTCAGATAGACTTTCCAGTCAGCCTCTCTAGAAAAAAAGCGCTAGACTCGAGTTTCGCTTTTGTAAGAGCTCGTCAGTAGTGTATATTCTTGCAACGACTGGGGATAGAACTCCGGTCACGCTTTCCCACTTTCGGTCATGCCTAGTGTGTGGGCAATGGCGCAGTGGTCAACATGGTTGTTTCATGCAAGCGTGGCTGAAGTTCTAATCTCTGCCATGGCAAGGATATGCACTACTAATGAACTCTAACAAAAGTGAAACTTAAGTCTAGTGCTTCTTTTCGATAGGGATCGACTGGAAAGCTTATGGAAATGCGACAGTTGGGATCAATTGTAGGTGATGTACAACTTGAAATTAACCAAATCTCGACTACTCATCAGTAATCTGTAAGAGCTTAACATAGGTAATGCGTCAATCAACAGAAAAAATTGATAGCAGAACCACAGTGTTCGAGCCTCTGGTTAATTCTTTGCCAAATACCTTAATTTTCACAATGTCATTCCTTGGTTAAACATCCCTCGGCTGGTCTCATTCTTGTTGGAGTTTGTAAAGTGGAGACACCCTGAAGGGAGTCTACCCACAGACCTTTCTTCTACCAACCAAGCTCACTTTACCTCACTTACTTTAAACCGAGTTAAGGTGACTCAGGGATTTTTGTAAGTACATACCCAGATTCCTTCGAACTAAACGGATCATACCGACACAGTGGAGCGGGGAGTGAAAACAGAGACCTCATACTGAAGCCCCGAAGCTGTATGAGGATTTACTCCGACATGTCTTCTAATCAAGTGGGAAGAACATGCACAAGTGGATCATGGTAGTCTCAGCATACTTGGTGATAGAACGGATGAATTATGACCTAGATAAAACAATCCCCATTTTGGAGAACAAAGCTGCATTTTAGGTGTGCACAATGAACGTCCGCTGATTTCATTTGGTTACCATGCTGGTTGACGTAAGCCGCAGAAAAGCATCGAGGCATCACTGTGATCTATCCACTTTCTCTCTCAAACAAGCTATGTCAGTTAGGACAACTGCTCAGAGTTTGACGTAGCAATACCAGGAAAGCCCCTTCAATCACTGTGAACTGACATCCAGTCTTGTGAAATGACATGGAGACACATGAAGAGGATAGCAGGATGCCTTAATGTAGAAATTGTATAGATCGCTAGTCTTGTGAGATGTTTGTGATAAAACGGTTAAGACGGTCAGTGGGGTGGTTTCAAATTTGAGGTTGTGAATTATTCCCTGGTCGTCACTTTGAACCTATGTGGTCGTAGCCAGTGCAAACTGATAAGTTGTCATATAAGGTAGTATAAAACTGAATGGCAATTATGTTATTAATTTTTGGCTGTACGAACACTTAATCTGGGGCACACCGCTCAATATTTTTCGAAGTTTTATATTCATTTTTACAAGCTTTCTCTACATCCATCGTGTTATGTTTGTCTGAACAGTCACCTAAATTTGTTCACATTGGTATGCAGCTTTAAGTCTGTCAATGCTCACTGTATCGTGGGATCCATTGCGATCGATCATAAAGAAATTGGGACATCGCTTAATCACATGGAATGGGTCAGAGTGTGGTTTCTGGAGAGGCGCCTTAACGGCGTCAACAGGAACGAAAACAAAGTCAGAAAGTCCAGATTGGAATACGTTACGTTCTTGTTTGGTGTTTAACCTGGTGGGCTGGGACTGGATGACTTCAACTGTTATACGAAAGTAGTGGCATCAAAATTAGTTTGGCCGGCGTTCGATTTGTAGAACAGCTCACCAGGGATGCGAAGTGTCTTACCGTAAACTGATTCTGCGGTGTTGCAATCAATGTTTTCTTTAATAGTCGACCGAATTCCAAGCACGACAAGGGGTAAGTGATCGTTCCAACGCTGAGGATCTAGCTGGGCTTTTAAAACAGTCTTCAGGTGGTGATGAAGATGCCTAACAAGATCACTTGACGCTAGGTGATATACAATGATTTCAATGTGGTCGACTCCGATTAACCGGCTGAAGTCTCTGAAAAGCGCCGGTTGAAATTGTGTCCCTTTACCAGTGGTAACAATAGTTGGAACACCATAGTTTGAGATCCACCCGTCCATGAACACGCGCAACTATTTCGGTGTTCGCGTTGGAGAGATGAATTGTCACTGGCCATCAGGTAAAACGGTCAGTGCACCTCAGGATATACCGATGACCTTTCGAATACAGCAACGGCCCGACTATGTCAACATGGAAATGGCTGAAACGGACGTCGGAGTTAGCGAATGTGATGGGGGCCGTGACTGTATGCTTAGCTGTATTGACAAGTTTTCACTCATTCTCGTATGTTCAGCCATACAAGTAGGTCCGAAATGAGCTTGACGGTAGCACGAATGCTCGGATGAGACTTGTGGTGGAGACTAATCAAAACTGAGCGTCTGAAGTTTGCTGGTACAAACAAACGAGAGCTGACCGTCGTGGTATCATATATGATTGTGCCTTCACAGTTGGCTAGAGGCAACTCCGAAGTTTGGGTGAAGAAAATGTGCAACGTTGCTGCAATTCCAAATCACTATCTTGTTCTCAAGCTAATGCGTTCAAATCAACGGTGTCAGTTCGGTCTAGGCCACTAAAGGTCACTCTGGATAAAGCTTCAGGTGTGTTTTTATCTCCCGCGATATACTGTATGCCTGTTGCTATCTGGGAAATGTAGTCTAACTGTAGAATCTCCCTCGGGGAATAACGGTCAGGTTTGCGTCAAAAGAACAAATAAGTGGGTTATGGTCTCTAAAAATAGTAAAACGCCTGCCTTCCAACAGGTGATGGAAATGTTTAATGGCAAGAAGGATGGCCAGCAACTCGCGACCGAAGGTACTATAATGCGTTTGCATTTGTTGAAGCTTACGGGAGAAGAATGATAAAGGCTGAGTTTGGCCGTTCACAACCTGCTGAAAAACCCGCACCGACAGCTGACTGGGATGCATCGGTCTGTAAAATGAGACTCGAATCTTCGTTCACACGCATGTGCACCAGGGTTGTCACTTGTGATAACGCCTCTTTAGCTGTGAAAAATGCAGCCTTAACCGGAGGTGGTAAAACAAAATACTCGGGGTTATCCTTTAACATATCTATAAGAGGTGTCAACAACTCCGAAAAGTTTAGGATAGAACGACAGTAGTCACTGTCGATGAACTTTCTATCTCAAGTCAACTAAGTTTGTTCATAACGTGTTATTCTCAATCCATTTATCAATAAGTTTGTTCATATTGGTATGTAATAGTTCATTTTACGTTTCCCCAATTATCAGAAGGGGTTGACTAAGAAGTCTATGGGAACTAGAGAGGCCTAGGGTCGATTGTGAATGCTGTCCAATTTGTATTGAACAAGAATCCTCAAATATCTACCAGTAATTCACTGGATGTTTTAGCCCTTGCAATCACATTAATTGAAATTTTTCAACTGCTG
This sequence comes from Paragonimus skrjabini miyazakii, assembly GCA_014338405.1. Taxonomy (NCBI): domain Eukaryota; kingdom Metazoa; phylum Platyhelminthes; class Trematoda; order Plagiorchiida; family Troglotrematidae; genus Paragonimus; species Paragonimus skrjabini miyazakii. Next base: position 102,242 of record JTDE01001586.1, on the reverse strand, counting down.
AGAAATGACGTATTTTATCGACCGGTCTGTATAAGCTGTAACTGTGGGTGCAGATAAAAATTAATCCTATATATATATATATTTGTAGGACTAATTTTTATATGTGTAGATATATGTTGGTAAATTGGCGATATAAACTAAAAACTGATGTTTGTAAAACACTATATGCAGGATAGACACCGACGGAATTTATGAATTTAGGTTAGTGCTTTGGTCGGGCTTTATTAGTAAATCTCATCGTTGATGTATCGATCGGTCCGATTAAGCGTTCAACGATAAACCAAGATGACCTAGCCAAATTGTAGAAAGCCCATTGTACCAACGGTGACAGGCAACATTTTGGGACGGTTTCGTACGATCGTTCATCTTAATCTTTAAATCTCTATTCGAAGTGGTTGCATGTGAATTATCAGAGGTCTACGGAGGAAAGTGAATTTGTCATGCAGCGTACACTAGATGTAAAGCATGACAGAACTACTAACGAGATCGTGATTTACTTGTTTTATCATTATGACTTATTCCCGACGAGCTTGTCATTGATGTATTCGCAGCAGGAAGGATAGTATGGACTATATGATGATAAGAGGAAGGTACTACACCTATATTCGAATGGGCCGTTCACTTGCAGTCTGGCTGAGGCCAGTCAAAGTGAGCGTTAGAGTACGCACATAAACAGGAAAGTAACTGGTTCCGATACAAAGAACCTCACGGTGAGATTGATCATATCGATGTCAACATGTGTGTGTGTGATGCCATTGGCTAACTGGAATGTGAATGTATCATAAAAGGAACTATTGCTTATTCAGACAGATCATCACAAACAAAATGGATACAGAAGAGGTAGCAGACAGTACAGAGTTGGTAGAGACGAATCATTCTGCTAGCCTAGCAATACTATGTTTATTGACCACAGCAAATAGTAGATAAGTGAACTGGAATTTAGGAACTCAACACACGACAGTCAATTTCGTTGAGTGACGGAAACAAATCCAGTTAGACAATACAAATAACACCCTGAATGGGGAAATCAAAATCACACGCAGATAGTCGGTAACTCAGTCATTACATCTTTACGTATGCTCAACGAAAGCAAATATTGATTTCCATACTGTGCTGAACGTGGTAAATATCCGCAAAACACTTGCCACAGTTAGTAGTGGCACGTATTGAATTCAAACTAACAGGTGCATAACAGTATTGAATACAACGTTTTTTCCCAGATTTTGTTTGTTGTGTTTAAAGTATCATCAAAATTACATTCGCTTCAGTTTTTACAACTAATTGGGTGACTGAAATTATAAGTTAAATTGGTCAGGGCGGTAGGCAAACTTACTGTGGTCACGTCAACAGATAACATATTCAGTTTACGACTGCACTTTGTGTTTGTATTACGTCTGAATGAAACCATGCACAAATCAGATTAAGATAGTGAGCGGACCTCCAAAACAACCAGGTTTGGGATGCAAAACTGGCAGAAACCGAGTCTTGTGTAATGAACAAACACATGCATATGCACACACTATATGCGAGGTAGAAGATCTACTGCAGTCAAGACGCATGCCATCTGCTAGATGAACAGCGCAACGACAGCCAGTAGTTCAACATGTGCAACTTTGGACTCACTGATTCCATCCCAGTTGTCCTGTGATATGTATATATTGGACCCTTTGTTATGGCTTTGTCAATCAGCTGATGTAGTAGACAGAGTAGATCCGTGTGATGCTTGTCCCGTACTGGCTGTCATCAGACTCCTTCATCTACTCATAAGTGCCAAAATGTTGTGGGAGGATGAAGAGGCAAAAGACTGTGTGAAGTAGATAAGTGCAAGTACACCATGGTCTGGATTAAAACAGTCTCCCAAAGTTGAGGAATGTTGTCAGAAAATAAGGGAGGCGACAACTGGAAACTGAGCGGGAGGGAACACACGAGGACGCTTCAATTACATGAATTTGGGGATCTAAGACTGATTCTGAATTGCTTTCATAGTGATTTTGAGTTATTTAGATCACTTCAGTGATCATGACGGATCATATTGATCGTACAGTTTATATAACAGCCAACTGATGTGAAGATGTAAAGAGTAGAAAATGAACGCATGGTGATTGTGAAGTATTAAAACGATTAAAATCTGCAAACTTAAAAAGTGTAGTTGATGGTATATAACCATAATTAGCACACAGAAGCTTATCTCTGATAGTTCTAGCGCTACGGAACCGCAAAAGTGCAGACCAAATATACCCGCTATCTTTCGCAAAATGTCGTGCAAACTGGTTCATCAACTTGTTGAAACGTTTCATAGTTGAGGCTCAGTCACTTCACTAGGTGCCCTACAATAGGGTCGTCTAAAATATGGCTCTAACGGCTATTCTGATGCGATCACAATACGGTCACATTCAAAGTAGGACAGATGGAAAGCGTCATCTCCTTTTTGATCGTCATGATCTAAAAGCAGGGAAGGTTTGTGAAATTACTTGGTAATGTTCAACCTTAGATAGAGCATTATATATATATATATATATATTCAACATTCCCTTGTGTACAACCTGGGCACAGTGTACCTTGTGACAAGTATGACATGAATGAACTTTCAATACAGTTTTGTCCTAGACGCGAAAATTCTCTCACATCTTAGTTCAAGATAAGCATGTTGACATCCATGTGGTCTTGTTTCATTCTTTTTGAAAATGTTTGTTGTTGAAAAGAGAAACCATGGGTTTTTTCACGCGCTATTGTGTGGAAGAAACATTGACACTTGTAGTGGGTAGATAGTCGTATTAAACTGATAAGGTTAGGCTACCGTTTCAGAGCAAATTGGACGAATCTTCGATTGCAGAGCGACGTCGAGGACATGATAAGCAGATCGATTACGAAATGATATTGTGCACACCGGCATGCACACACAAACGTCCGAGGAACAGCGGTACTTTATTATAGTAGGAGATAAGAGGAGAGCCGTGCGCAACGCAGTACTGCGTTAAAGTCAGTATGATAAAACACCCGTGACCAACCAGGATTTCCTGATAAGATGTCACTCACCTTTTTCGAGACAGACTGTTACATGATCCTCATGTTCAGTGGTTCAAGGCGATTACAACAACGATAGTGTTGGTAGGTCACAACCTTTACTGGTCCACTTATAAAACAGTAAGAACTGCAGGAAAATTGACTGATGCGACAGACTTTTGCAAGGCATTGTTGGCTGTTTAGGTAGTCAGAGTGTTGCCATTCACTCCAACCAGATAACTGCTCTTTGGTTCATATCTCTCTTGGAAGCAGACAGTTTCAGTCCATTTATCCTACCGGTGATAACTGGTAATAGATACAGGCTGTTAATGGAGGACGAATCGAGAACAACATGTTATTTTGATGGAATCGTAATGCGAACTCGTTTCGCATACGTAGAGTGGATAACTACTATAACGAGGTGTATGACATGTACCGTGGAATTCGAAAAGCTCATGTGGGGATAAAAGCAGATAAATTGGTTTTTGTTTTAGTTCCCTAAGAAGCAATAGCTGTCTGATCCATATCGCGACAAACAACGCGCGTTGTTCAATACAAATAACAATTTCATGAACCATTTCTGTTGCTCCAGCACCAGTATCAAAGTAAGAGGAGAGTCAGGTTTACCACTACCTTCAACTGAGAGGAACTGTAGATCATGAAATTGAACCTTAGACTTCAGTTGTATCAAGATTATTCTTCGTGTGTTGAAGATGATCTTTGTAGATAAAAGCAACTTTAATCAAAAGTGTACTGTTTCTTTTGCAACAAAATACTGTACTGCTCATATGGAAAATAGTACCCTCAAGACAGAATAACTTATTATATCTTTGAAATTCAACATGGAAATTTAAAGAATAAACAGTTTTCTTGGCGCAGAATGGAAATTTGTGGGTACGGTTACACTGTTCATCATATTTAGTCAATAAAAATAAACAGGTGAATATACATGAGTATGTTTGTATAAATTTGGCATATTTTCTTAACGATGAACGTTGAATGCCCCAATAGATGTTGTGAACTTTTGTTCAACTTATCGTATCATACAATTTAACTCACATTCAGTAAATTCATTTAAATCTGTAAAAGGAAGGAAAAACAAAGAAAGATGATTTACATAAAATAATATATAAGTAAATTCTCCGTTGTTGCTATCAACTCATTTACAAGTTAATCATTGCTGTCTTTTTCAGACTCAGTGGAGTTCGTAGAGCAGTTCTGGTATTAAGAGCACTAGTTGAAGCTGCGCAGAAACGGAGTCTACCTCAAGTCCCTAGATAGCATTACACTTCTTATGAAGTTGGGTAGTATGAGTGCTGTGTTTGGTGGTCAAAATCAGTGACAACAGACAAGAAACCAGTCGTGTGCTTTCAATACATTTTAGCCATTAAACACAAACTACTTATGCCCCTAAACTACATTTTCGGTCCTGAGAGATATGTTGTCATGGGTGTGTGAGATCACTAGCGATCCGATTAGTACGGTCAACTAACTGCCACACGTGGTGACATTAAATTCCTACTCTGACATGCATTAATGATGAGCCCCAACAAAATCGAAACTAATGTCTAATACTACCTTTTACATGGTGACAACTGAACCGTGCATTTGAAAAAGAAATTCACGATAAAATGTGCACGGTACTTAATTTAGACTCAAACCAATGATGATAATAACAATAATAATAATAATAATAGCAGCAGCAGCAGTTCGACAGTTTGATGATACAGTAACTGGAGCTTGGCTTGATCAAAAATGTGATTGCGGTTGCACAGAGGAGAGCTCTTTTTGTCTGAAACTGGCGAGTAGAATACGCTGCGGTTCACACGTAATCTTCGTTAATAAGTCAAGATGACATGCTTACTTTCAAGTTTGAATCAAAGGACCGTTCACAATAGAGAGGGGATGTTTATTAACTGAGCACCTGTTCCGCGGACGTTCTTATATGCCAGTTTCACAATCGTTTACATGCCAGACCATCCAAGCAGTCAGTCTTATTTTCACTGGTCAAGATATTTCTCGACACGCAACACCTAGGAGACCTAAACGCCCAGCAAGGACAGCAACTGCAAATGTGAGGCACACCAACTAGTTAGCATCCATTCACAAATGTTTACGGTTGTTTATAGCTCAAACAGCTGGGTAAATCGCAAATGAACTTCCGGAAACAATAGGGTGACGTATTGTCACTGCCCTGGTGCAAACCACGCCTAGCAAATTATTTCATCTCATCGTAGTTAGACCCACTGTCATTTCCTATGAGGATTTCGTCACATGGCCTCGAAACCCCATGTGCTCATGACATTGCTTATGTTGGCGAAGCACTCGCCACGTGCATCCTAGGTGGACTACTGGACTGGTCGTCAGGTGTGCAGGTGGCGCCATAGGAACGCACCGATAGGGGATATCACAGACCAAAAATCATTCAGGACACTTTACGATGTCGCGTGACCTGAGCAAATCATCAGCATTTGTGTACCCATATCAGTGCTTACCAGCAATAGGAATATCAGTTCACATGGTCCATCACTTACCGGATCGAATGTATACCAACCTTCATTTGCTCCTCGATGTTCTGAGATTCTCATCGGATCACAAAGTACACAACTACAGGCACTTTTTTTAATAGGACGTGAACAACAAGGTGGTTGTAGAGAGATTCGAATAGTCTGGTTCGAAATAGACTAGTCACTGTTACATCAACCGAACGATCATAGGAAACCCACCACCACAGCTCCAACACATTAGTCTTTACATGTTTCGCAATCAACTTGTTGAAACTGTTATCTACTTATTCATGTCACCAACCTCTTTAATATGGCATTTATAGTATTCAATGTGTCCCGATGTTAATAACCGCCCAATTTCAATGGATGATGTAAACTATAAAACAGGCGGTGTTTATTCGATCACATAGTGCTTGACAATCAGCGTCAAATGCATTATCTGGCGGTCAGCGCAGTACATAGTCAGCGGTTTCAACTCTGTCCACAACGTTAGTGTCAGTGTCACCAAGACATTACTCTGGTCATTGTTTGGTACCAATTTTGGCAACGAACTTCGCCACAACAACCATTCGGATTCTGTCACTCTTTTCTCAACGACGCATCAACAGAAATATCTGCTTAGTGCTGAGCAGTATGCTGAAAACTATCTTGCCTTGAGGCCGCCAAACGAGCTAACCGGTACACAGTCCTACGGTATAGATTTTTAACATCAAGTCTTGTACAGCTTCATCCAGCAAACAAATTACAGGCCAAGGTTTATTCCGACATCAATCCATCTGTCCGTCATACCTAGCAAGCTTCAGCTATTTGAATTGATGATTCACAATAATCGAAATCACTTCTTTTAGTGAGACCCAACTGCGAAAAATTCAGGTTTCAGCTGGATTCGAACCAGTGACAGAAACAGCATGCCCAAACGTGGCCAGCGTTCTACCAGCTGAGCTACGAAGCTATCTTGGGAGCACGGAAGTTCCACATTTGAAATCACTTACCCACCCAATCCTCTGTCATATAGAGTCTATCAAATGATCCAGTGGACTGACTGCCCAAGCAAGATTTCCCTACAGTTCACACCGGAATTCACCAACATCACCAGTGTGCATTGAAAATGCATTACTTATAAGCGGTATGACGGATTACAGATGTTACAGCGCTCATCATCTTTAAGTATGCTGTTTTTGTTGCTGGTTCGAATCCAGCAGAAGTTCAGATTTTTCACAGTACGGTCTCCTCTAAACTATGAAATCTGTCACACTACTTATAAGTAATAACATTACTTCCGGTACGCTATCAGGATTGTGACAAGTTCAAACACTGTTATATGGTTTTGGTTTTCGCATACATTTGGTGTCACATACTTATTGTTATTGGTGCTATTCATCTTCTGATTTTAACCCTTTATTTAAGTTATCATCCACCAGTAGGTCTCAGTAGTCTTTGACAGGCCAAGTCGACGAAACATACGGAAGCAGTACTGATACTTGATCGTCGATAATGAGTATGCTTTCATGCTTACTGGCAGCCCCCCCGGTTTCTGAGGCATGCTATCACTAAGTGCGATCTATTTGCGTACTGACCTTATGGTCAATCCAATAACAAACTGAGCACAATTACAAAGTTTCCACGTTAAAATTGTCCTTGAAATCTTACTTGGTTATAACTTGAAACTGTGTAACAATTAAGTAATATCTAGCAGCTCATATAGGAAAGAGTCCAAATGACTCCGGATCATTCTAGAAATTGGCTAATACTAAAGGATTGTGTTAATCACATTTTAATGTTCAGTCGTGTTTTTGTGTGAATACTCTGGTGCACTATAATGTGAACAATGTCGTGACGTTCCAAGGGGAGCTGGATGAAGATTATCCGAAAATGTATTACTCGTATTGCGAAGATGCGCAATTAGTTTCTACCGAAACCTGACTAACATTTGCGATTAATCTACACGTTTCTTGGAAAGTACCATATTTATTGCATCTAGATCAGTCTGTTCAGACCACTTGAAAATTGGACAGTTCGCAGTGGGACAGTCACCAGACAGTACGCAGGTCTGACCACAGGAGCAATCACAGAAAACGTGTCTTCTGAAACCATTAAGTGCAGTTGTCAGACCACAGACCGGAGGCATAAAATTTGCAACCGAGTGGGAGATCGACTTAAAGAAACCAGACAGACAGGCAATCACTTAAAGTGCTTTGGTGAATTACCACATGCAAGCGGAAAGACTGCAACGCGCCATGACTCAACGAATACCGCAGCCGAGGTCATCATCTGGGGAAAGTGACGCACCATAGTCAACTGAACTGCCAAGATGAGAATGCTTCGTGATGCTTGTATGAAGATCGACGTACCAAGTTTGTTGGTCTCACTAGCTACAGATAGTCCGGGAGGTATTCCAACTACCATTTCGGTCAACGGTGACAAGTTCCACCCAATTTCAGGTGGCACCGGTGGATCTAATCAATCATTTGCAAGCGATGAATGAGTTATAATATTGGATCTCGATACAAACGTCGATGATGTCGATTGCTGTCAGGCCCAGATGACTCCCATCGCAGGATGTTAGGTTGAACTTTTGTTTTGTAATAATTGCATTAGAAACATTTAGTCCTTGTACTTTTGACCACTGTACGAGGCAACCGAACGCCAACAGGTTACATGCATACCAAGCATTGGTAAGCTACACAGCGAGTCGTTAATAAGTCGGGAGTTCGTAGCCTTTCTGACTGTGTCGTGCATGGGGAAAACGGAACTTTTGAATAAACAAGCCATAACGAACTGAAAACTTTAAAGTTACTTCAGATGACTGGATGAATCAGTAGCCATGCTCATCGTTCTTTCAGTAGATGAAAAGATTAAATTGTGTAAAATTCAGAAAGTTTCCATTAAGTAACTTTTGCTGATTTAAAAAATATATAGAACCATGATTACGACTGTTGAAAACGTGCTATTTACTTGTGCGTACTTTGGAGTAGAAGATTTTAACTTCAAAATATCATGCTATTTCGTTGTCAAAGATAACTATCAGAATTGTCTGTCATCCCACATTCATGAGTAAACAGATAAAACGTTAATATAAGTTAAACCTAATCGTGGTCATTCTAACAAATTCTCATTCAAAATAAGTCCAAAAAATGAGGAACAAAAAAGACGGACAAACAGAGTTACACTCCGTTAATTTATGATAGTCATATGATGTTTTGTGATGAATCTTCATGGAAATTTGATGCCTATACATTTACATCGGATATATTTCTGTAATTGTTTGAACTTGTGTTTAAGATTCACAACTGCTACACTTATCCTTTTACCCTGCTATAGTACCTTCCTTCGTTTTATGTGAAATCTTCCCTTTCACAACATCGGTTAACTTAACCGTCTGTTTGTCATAGAATTTGCACTTAGGCCACGTTAAAAAATATGATTTCTAGAGTAATTGTTTGCTAAACATTATTGGAAACCTTGGATAAATGTTTCAGATCGTACGATCACAATCACCGTTCCGGTACTTATATGACACTCGATTTATTGGATAAATACTTAGCTTATAACGCAAAACTTGTGAATTTAAATATTATCCAAGTCATGTTTACCTGTCACAGTAGAGAATATGTGCGATAAAGCATGCGTATAACAGCATTGTACAGTTGCAACGGTATGCAACAAATTTGTAACCTGACGAAGATCGAACCGATTCGCAACAACGGGATATCAACAAATTTCACTTCGACGCTGTCCACTTCGTATCGTACTATCATGGCTGTAAGTAATCAACACTGGTAGCTCATGCTGACTTGCATCAGTCAAATCATGGAGGCGGTGACACAGCGTTTCGACCAACTCAGAGTCCTAATACAAAACCTGGTACTTACGTAGTTATTTTACTATACGCCACACTTTGTATATAAGTGACTAAAACAACGTTTGTAGAAGTCAGAAAGAATATCAGAAGATAATTACTACTGTTTTTGTCCAGATCTTTTACTTCTAAGGATTTCACTCGAATCTTGACTTCGCTATCCTATTCATCAGATCTTTAGTCAAAATCCTAACTCTGAATACATAATCTCTAACTTCGATCATGACCAACAATCACAGGTGGGTTTTACATTTGCCAAGTATCCTATTACGTCCTTCTCGTTAGTTTCATTTCAATGGAAGTTGTGTTTTATTAATTACCTAATAGGTGCCACCACTGAAGCTTGTACACCCCTCTAACAAACGTGACTACCAGAAATTCGGACGATATATGAAAGTGCGTTCAAGCTCCTCATCTCACATCGCTGCTGATAATCGATCACTTATGTGTTAACGTCATACCCGCTGCCCAATCAGTACCGAGTCCAAATAATTTTTACTGTCAGCGGTTTATTTGCAGGCACTAAGGTTTCGCAGATAACATTTACTTCCCTGGCATTGCCTACATTCAGCTAACACCAATCCACTTACTAATTTTTGCACTCAACAATGAAGGTTTATTCTGTGGATTACGTACACAGGCGCTGCTAATTGAAAGTGAGAGACGAAAAAACAGCGAGAATACTCCGCGTTGTAGATAGCACCCTACTCGAAATCTATTTACCACTGATGCACTATTGAAGGTTAACGGCCAATTCTAAACGGCAGTAAAATCCCAAAAATTATTTACCTAGTCTTTTAGTGATCCAGTGACTGTCTGAATCCATTCACTGGACACTCTGCTCGTCCCAGAACATAAGCGAAAATCACACACATCCATAGTTTGGATGAATTTTACTTCTTAATATTGCTTTTAATAACTTGCTAACATTATGTCAATAAACTTGTTCATATGAAACGCACACTTGACAGTCGTGACTGGCAGCGTTAGATAAGAAATATCGCATACTACAAAAACAATTCAGGACTGCAAAAGTGCATATTTGGTCTCAAGCCAGAGGTCAAGCAATTTAAATGACCTAGCTTCATATATTTTTCTGTTTAAAACGAACGAGATATCAGTGTTGATCTCGAAATGATTTAATCGTTCAGCTGTTGAACATCCTCAGCATCATCTCCCCCACACACATCCGACTGGACAATTTCCTGACGGACGCCCGCATTTACGCAGGATATTCTGAAACCCATCTGTACTTAAAAACACTTCTCGATACGACCTATCATTTGCCATTTATTTGCTTCGTTTTCCCATGGAGCATTTGTCTGGTCTTGTAAGAAGTGATTCGTTCTTGTTTAGAACAGTAAGCGACGAGTTTGATTAATGCGCCATAATCTTTGGATACCTGGCTGTGTATGTGAAGGCTGAAAGGATCGGAAAGATTTTTCGTTGGAAGATCGCATTCAGCTGATTGGGGGAGATTCAGTTACTTAGAAAAGGCTACTTGAGACGACGATTTGATCTGCGACCTTTGAGGTCGTAAATTCGGAAAACACAGAAGCACGTTTGATGTTGTTTGATTGATTAATTCTGATACGGACTGGGGTATACGAATGCAAAAATCCATAAATGAATAACACTTAGATCCAGAAAATAAGATATTGGGATATTTTCACGCTTATCAGCTCATCAGTTGAAAAATTATCAAGCAAGTAAGCGAATGATTGTAAACTCAGTAGACGCCGATTAGATGTCTCTGTCGAATAGAATGCAAAATACTTGTGAAATAACCAACTAGATAAGTCTTGATTAAATTGGTTGAGAAATCATCAGCAATGAGAAGCATAGAACCCAGTAATGTTTTCCTGTTACAATGTGGTTTTTCATTTTCCCCATTTACTAAAAATGTTCATGCCTGATTAAATTAAGCCGTCAGCTCCTAGTAGTTACATTAAACAAGGGGCACTTAAGGTTTTCGTCAATTATGACAAAAAATGGATGTAGGCAGTTTCACTGACCAATATGTATCGTTGAATGATGTGATAACACCAGTAGTCTGGTAATCCAAATGAATTTTGTCCAAACAGTACGGTACTCAAATATAAATATCGAGCACAACTTAATGGAAATCTCAACAATGTAGGTATCCGTCAGTATGTGTTCATTTACAAAGTATAGTGAAGCTTTGTAGACCATTCCAACAGTTATGCATATCTAAAACAATATATGTTAAAAATAAGAGCATCGGAAAACAAGCCAGTCAAGTCGTAGAACTAGATGTTGTTATAGACTTGCTTTGAGTTCATGTGAGTAGAGCAAAAAACAGGAAACTAAGTACTATTTGACACTCGTTTGTATACTCACACCTTACTGCGGATTTCGTATTGCTTTAACTTCAGTAAATAGAGATAGTAGAAACGGACTTCAGTCTAACAGCCTTCGCACTCACGAAGATATTTACGCTCATAAAAATCTCAATCTCCGTGACAATTAGAAACCAGTTCACATTCGTCGTAAGTAGAATCTTGGTCCAGTAAAATATCAGGTTGTCTCCAAATGACAATGAAGAGACGGTAATATTACGAGGTTACTTATGCATAAGAATATTGTAAGAGTTGCAAAGCGAGTAATTAAGACATGGATTCAACACCGTTATTATTGTTTCATTCTTATTTACTCGCATCACTTGACCGTACGATTTACTTCGAGTACAAAGGTGGTCCTATTCGTTCAATGTTCCTGAACACATGAACTAAGGTGAAAATAAAACAGATTTTGTACGGTTACGAGGCAATCGAGTTTTTAAGGAAAGGAGCTACCGCCTGACTCAGCTTTTCATTATCCATTGCTTCAATTGTGTGCATCTGCTGTTAAACAGAGATAGATGGACAAAATCGCATTACGCTACAGGTTTGATCTTCAGATAGCATGTTCACTGCACAGTATACATCTTTTGATTCCATCAAGTCGTTTTCTGCATTGACGTCTTAAAGTACAAATGACGCTACGTCACTGCATTCAGAGTGTGGTAAACAAAGTTTAGAAGGTCATATCTGTTTGTGGTAAGACAACCCACAACGCCCGATTCTTGATTGGTCTCGCTTTTCGTAACCAGGGCCGCTGCATCCTGTCCGGATGGCCACAGTGACAGACTAATTAACATTATGTAATCGGCTAGACTCCAACAGCTACTGACTCGTAAGGCGCACCTGTCAAATCAAGGTCACCCAGAAGCTTCCATCACACCTGCGTACCTTTGATACTGTGAAGGGAGAAACTATACGGCTTTCTGACCTCCATCTGTTACTGAGCTGTACATCGTGTTCCTTAAAAGAGCCACACCCAAATACAGGCTCGAGTACACTTCGTTTACCAACAGTCAAGCTGAACTGAAGTCATGTCAGTATGTGTAAATGACCAGTTTCATCCTATATGGAATCACAGAGAAAAGAAACGGTCCACTTTGTGATCGGTAAACAGATTAATGAGTTAGTCCAGTCTACAATTTAGTATAACAAACACCACAGACCGAAAATGTGCTAATGTATTATAGCAAAGTGACAGCTTAACATGGACCAAGCATCGCTCTGGCAATCGACCATCCAGACCAAAAACTTACTAACGGTTCCCGCTAATGAACAATTTTTAAGCTGGTTGCTCAATTTTACGAAAAAAATGGTTGTTGCTTCCGGTAAGGTTAAGGTTACTTATTGTGGACGCGTTTCAATTGATCAGAATAGAAATTGTTGATCTCATCGTTTTTGCTTTGCGTTCTTGTACTACCACGGTGTCAGAATCAACATGGTCACAGTCATTTGTTAGTGTTTTGGGAGGTAGGCTGTTAACAATGAAATACTCTTCTAAATCGCAGCCTAAGAACCTCTAGAAATTCCTTATTCGTGATTATAGTAAGATGAAACTAGTGTAGTTCGGAAAGGCACATTGTTAGTTCGATAGAAGAAGTGAGTGCAGTCATGAAATATAGTCGTCTATCTGTATGTGTACCGGTTTAGTACACAAGTTGTCTGCGTAACAGCCTAAAATTCACGTGGATTCGAATTCCGGTAGAAATGTATGTGCCTGACTTTCGAAATGGGGCGATATATTCAAGTTTTGTTTTGTTAAAACTCGTCAGTAGTGCATACCCTTGTCACGGTCGGCATTTGAACTCCGATCCACGTTCTCACGAGGTAGCCATATTGACCGCGACTCATTTATCCTCAAATTACGCAAAACCGAACCACTGCATCAAAACGGTCGGTAACATTTGAATATAAGCGGTGTTCAGATTAATAGAACGTCTCAAAAGGAGCACGATAACCTTTCTGTCAACTCCAGTCGATGATCCCACAACTAGGATTTCTCTCCAAGTTGAGCTCACGGAAATTGCTGAACACGTTGACCAATAAGTTGTTTAGTGGCAAGTAGTGTGGGATTTTGGTTTGTATAAATATGCTTCTTCTTTTTGAAAGGCGGTTACTGAACTGTCCCTGGAAGTTTAACAGCTACGATCATTTGAGGGTGATGTTCAATTTATATAAACCAAAATGTCTTATTGCTTGTCAACAAGATGGCATACCTTGGATCTGAAAAAAGGAATCCTTTTGAGTTATTTGCATATGAGGCAGTCAGATTTCGTAAATCACGAAATATATCCATTTCGAATATTCCCATCAGTCAGAAACGTGCGATTAGTATGAAAGCAAATGAACGAACAAACAAATGAGAAAACAAAATCGTTCGGGATCTTGAGGGAGACTCGCGCGGAAAAGTACAAGTAATGACTGATAGCTGGTTGTTTTCCAATACACCCGACCACCCACCAACAGCTGACCAATGCAGGTTCACATTTCCCCAGAAATTGTTAGTCCCGAACATGTTTCAGGACAGTAAGCAATAATGCAGTATTGGGATCGCTAAGTGCCACATTTTGTTTGTAGGCAGTCGGCTATGTGCCCTTAAAACCAACTGGCTGTCAATCACTGCTTTCCGTGAGTTTATCTGTTAGTGTCACTCGCGACTTAGACCGGTTTATAGGCTGTATTTAAAAACTGTCATTTCGTCATAGCAGTTACACGTCTACAACCTTAAGGATGTTCCAGATGGATTCATGTTTCAAATAATGTCTTCTGACAGCTTCATACAAACGATTCCAAGTTGTTTGGCTTGGGTTAAACAGTATGAAGTATTCCAACCTAGCTGGTTCTCTTACCTATGGGTTGTCCGAGGGTGCAACAGCCCAAACTGTCAGTTAGACTACGACAGGAGACTTCAAAAACTGACAACAAGCATATCTATGTGAAACCGACCAACGATATGGAATTCCTTCATAGACAATGAGGTCTACGGGATAAAACATGACTGCAAACATTTGTGCCTTGGGGGTTTATACAAAAGTCCTAGCACTGAATGTCCTCGTAAAAAACAGTGTCTAAACAGAAGCAAGCATTTTGATAATCACAAGTTTACCGTAAAACGGGCATAAAATCACAATGGTGTAATGGACCAAGTATATGAAACACTGACGTCACTCAATAAGACATGGAATGAGCTGTATGCAACCTGCCCAACATACAATGCCAAACAATAGCTTCCATGTAGGTACACACGACATGGCGATTGTCGGTACTAGGTACAGTCGTCTGACTACCTTGTTGTCACACCTGTCATCTGATCTAAAAATATGGGATCTTTATTACTGCATTTCAGCTCTGTGATACTGTGTGCATGGTAACCAACTGACCTAACAGATAAGCTCACCTGCGCGTTTAGAAAGTACGGAAATAACTGCACATCGTTTTGAGTCCAACCACATCTGAGAAATTGATTGGTAGCATGCACTGTTCCCGACCCGATTTTAGTCATCCTTGTGTGATCTAGTAACTGAGTATAATTGTTGATCAGACAAACAATTCCGCTTTCGATTGGGTACTTGGTTTGGGTAACGTCGATTAAGGGCTGTGTTGGTAAATGCGATCATCAGACGGAGAGACAAAGTTTGAATCTATACCGTAACCCATCCAGCATTCACTGTTTATGATGGATACGCTGTTTAATCAACCAGGTGAGAGAGAGAAATAATCACTGTCTGATTCATCTACACTGGGTATGCGATCGATGGCCAGTTAACAAGATTTTTTCACTTTACTGATCACGGCTGGAATAAATAAATAAAATTGAATCTTAGCAAATATAGTATTTATACTGACATTCATACAAAACCGAACAAAGAAAGCTCTCTGGAGGTAAACTTTTTTAATGTGTTGTTTAATTGTTTTAGCCAATGCGCATGCAATATGCAATCATGCGCTCTGCTACCTAGTCTGAAAGCTAACTTGACGCGATAGGCACACCCGAAGAATAGACCATTCACAGCCTCCACGACAACACATCCACCGAAGTGATTTCACGTCAATTGCTCTACAACACATTCTGTTTGTTCAGTCACGACATCAGTCTTGTTGCTGATGGGGCTAACAACAGGTCATTGTGTCTTTATTATTGTTCGGTATTTGGTGTGTCGTGCTGGTATGAGGTCGGGAATGTTCGTAACCCCTGCAGTGTCATGGTCCGAATCTGGGCTGATAAGCTTTAGCGGTAGCAACCAAAGTAACAGAACATGACATTCTATCCGACAGACAGTGCTAATTGTCATTCATGCTGTATTTTTTATCACACTTAGTCGAGTGTTGACCAAGTAAACGCATTTACCTGCTGGGAGGAAGTTACTAGGGTGATGAGTCCAAACTATGTGTGATATCATGTTACGCACATTTTTATTGCATTGCAGGGGCTTTTTGTACTTCGAACAGCCGTGTGCAGAAATACTATAGGGTCTTTTGATGAACAACATAAATGGTTATCGTATCAGACTAGGTATCTATCATCTTTACCGTTGTGTTGTATAATGCGACTGAAGTTCTGCATACAATATGAATGACCCAGCCATACTGAATGGTGAGGGTTCTTCTAGGAGAATAATTCCATTGGTTATTGTTTATCCCAGCATACGTTGTACAATCGTAAGCAACATGTGAATATGTTCGTAATACACCAGAGATACAACAAAAGCCAAAACACATAGCGCTGTTAGTAAGGGTGGTACAGTATGGTTCCACTTTTATGGAGCGGAAGTAGCTTACGATTTGGCAGATAGAATTCTACGGACGGCAAGGCCAAGAACATCCAACTAGTCGGTCCGGACGATTTCTATCTACCTATTATTTCACAGAGTTCCGTTGCAAGCTATTTCTAATCAACAATCGCAAGCCATGTTATTCCAAATATTGTGAGTGTCTTGCTTTACACAAAATGAAGTCGATTAATTGAATTTCGCCATTTTTGCTGACCACGTTGCCTCCTAACTTTTTCTCCACTTTTACCTAGCACATTAGTTAGGCTGTGTTCACCCAAGTGACAATTCGCTGTTCACCAAATTTACTGATCGTATGACTATTGCTGGTGTCCACTGTCCACTCACTCCTTGAATAGAATCAAGTGTCAACCTGGTACATTCATTTCAGTCAGCTGTTACAGACATTCTAAAGGAGCAAGAAAGTATGTCGCGTCTTCTGGTTCTATTTCGGCAGAGTGAACGAACTCTTTGGTCATATACAGTAGGTCTTCTCTTATTGATAAACTAAGTGTATGCTACTGAGGTTTGTTATGCCAGAACCTTCCATTTTCCCCAACCGGGCTGTGTATGGGATAATGTGATTGTGCAAATTGAATTTGTATAGCAAGCACAATTTAAAATTTAGTGCATTAAACATCAATTCCGTTTGGCCGGATGTTTCTTTCAGTAGGATGAGAAGTTGCCTTCCATGCCGATACTCAGTACAGGAAAGCAGTCTCATCCTTCGAGTTCCACATGTCTGGTGAGATTCATCCCGATTCACTGAGCATTCTTAGAACTCGACGCGACACATGCACCGTGATCGATACTGGATACCCCCGTTTGTCTTCATGTTCATGGTTGTCATAGTATCCAAGAGCTGAACAGTTTATGTCACGGGACGTGTACCTTAGTTGTAACCAAATAAGCGATGTCGAAAAGTTCAGCGCTTAATCTATATGAGTAATGTGTACGGAATAGCCAAAGTACGTCAGACACGTGTTTGACTTATTTCACAAGTCAACACCAGCGGTTACAAGAACACTGGACACGTGGCATCTAGGAATAAAGGTGTACGGGCATATCAAATAGAATTGAATTTGCTTCAGAGAGTGGATGATAAACTGTAGTCTTAATTGCGTACTGCAACTTATCGATACAGGTAGATCTACCAAGTCATTCAGTAGTTTATCACTCAGAAACGCTTCGTGATCAGTAGCCCAGCTGTATTTGAGTGTTCCAATAAACCAGGGGGATCTTAACGCTGAATGAGCGGAAAGTTTGTTAATACGGTTACATTCATGTACTAATTTTGATGGGCAGAAAACGTCCATGTCAGGACACATTAATACACATAAATACAGGTTTTTCTGTTGCGATTGAAGTTAATGTAGTTCAGCCTTTAAAACAAATTTATTCAGCTGTGTCCTACCACGTTAACCAATACCCTTGGTTGACGGCATCTGTTTCGGATTAACCTGTCACGTGACCGAAGCCAAAGGACGCCTGCGCTCCAAACCATTACCCCAAGTGGCTTGCGCTGCGCCACGTGCGGTTCCACTCACACATCACCTGTCCGGTGTAAACTTGAAGGAATAAGACCAGTAGGTGTGTGA
The DNA here is from genome assembly GCA_014338405.1 of Paragonimus skrjabini miyazakii. NCBI lineage: Eukaryota > Metazoa > Platyhelminthes > Trematoda > Plagiorchiida > Troglotrematidae > Paragonimus > Paragonimus skrjabini miyazakii. The sequence continues at coordinate 84,146 of JTDE01001586.1, read as the reverse complement.
GTGGGGCCTTTGTATTCAGCCGGCCAATGCTGGTTAGCTAACTGAATGGCTAGCACGAAATGGAAACCTTCATCTCCCGGAAAATAAACGGAGAAACTCTATTTGTAAGACCTAAACTGGGGAGAAAAATATTGAAAATATAATGTGAGAAGTGGTTAACTGTAGAAGTACATGTTTGTGCATTCTAGAGAGGACACGAAGGGGGAACTTCAAGGTTGAGTTGGAATGAAACAGAAAAAACAGTCACCGTACAGTACACCAACAAGGAAAGGAAAAGGTCACAGACACCCAGATTTCGAAAAAGTAGAGCGGGTGAGCGGCCAAACGACGGTAGCCGTTCGTCAATGCAATTAAAAATTGATATAACTGATACAACCTACTCGAGCTTAACACACTCGTTGTCTTTTACCCGACGGTATGCACTGAGTACGCTGGTGACCTACTAATCCAAGGCGGCCAGCGCATTCGCGGCCGCACACCTCGCAACGCCATATAGTCATGTCACCACGACCTGTGGCACCGATGGTTCACTTACGTACGACGCACTCCTGTTCACGGCCACGCAATAATTTTTCACTGAGTTTTCGGATCCCCGGCCGGATCATATTTTACCAGACCGTCCGGTTCAAGACTGTCCACCCAAGATTTAAAATCCCGATGGTCAAACAGAGATACCGGGATGTTAATCATTTAAGTACTTCGCGTTGTAACATTAGTTTTAGACCTAACGAACACTCAGATTTAGATAGATTCATAGTAAACGAGGACAAGCACTTATTGCTTCATTCTACATCGTGGATCGACTGACTGACTGAGGCCTGCTGCGTAGGTGGTGAGCATGCACGTGTCACTGTGCCATCTTGCACCATATGCCCATTTGGCTTCGTACGGTGCCCACAACAGTTGATTAAACGTCCGAGTACTCCAGGCGATCGTGTTGTGTGTGTCGGAGTGAAGGCTTAGTGCAGGATCGATGGTGAACTGTTTACCTATTAGATGGCTATTGGCCAAAATGGAAGAAAATAGTTGAAAACGACGAACATTTGCTGAAATATGGTTTATGCGTACTAAAGAAACAATAAGAAAAAACGCGATCACGATTTTGTCTAGACCGCTAGACATATTGAAAGTCCACCACCTAGTCAACTGCCACGGGGAATGTCAGTTTTCCCCCTGCAGTTAGTATGTGTTGCATCGTCTGCCTCAGCATCCTTCTAGCACACGGCACCAAACAGACAAGACTTGATAGCGAGATTCGATGGTCAACCAAGTCAAGGTAGTCATTATAAAAACACAACGGAGAAAGGAGTCAATTTAGGCGATCCCGAGAACAAACCGAAGTGCCTTCTAGAGTTTGCGTGTCGTAAGCTGGCCAGTACAATTAGCCCGCAGCGTTGTATGGGAATGCTCTGGTTTCAGCTATGATAAACTGATCTACTATGCCGTCTACCCATGGAAAACGAGCATTCGCGAGAAATCGTGATAATGCGATTGCATACCAAAAGTTGTCACCTGACAATAACTTATCGTATGGGGACATCGACCAACAGAACATCTGAAAAAGTAAAATCCACAATAGTGATCTAAGGCAATGTTTCAGGAATTGGGTGATATTACCGTGCTAGGGACGATGTAAGCAAATAAAAACGCGACAATGTAATATGGAACAAAAGGAAGGTGATGCCGTTCAACTTACTTAAGTTAAGGAGATAACAATCTGGCGATAATGAGATGAGACGACTGAAGAACTTTAAAGCCAATGGCCTAATTTATCATCTTTTCAAATGATTTGCACTAACACAGTGGCACTGTAGCTACTGTATTTGACTCTAAGCAAGACCGTCGCTGGTGCGAATTGACGGTATGCGATCACAAATCAATACATCCATATAAGAATGAAACTGTTTATGGAGTGCTGATTTGACGGTGACCATCACGCTTATATTCAATCACGTAATTTGGCTTGAGAAGAAGAAGAAGAAGGCAAGTCGCAGCTGTTGTGCCAGTTCTCTTTTTCGATACTAGCTGAGTTTCATTTCGGTTGCAAAAAAACGTGTGAGAACCGACAGCCTTATTGGTACCGATAATTTAAATAATTTAATTACTGTGTGGTTAGGGTGTTAATCCGAAGAATTGTAATTGATCCTACGCAAAATCGCAAGTACTACATAGGCATAGGATGTCACAAAGACAATATTCCAGACCAGGACTTCCATTATAATAGGGATGACAGTCTTATTCCTTGTCACGACCTCTACGAGCAGACCCAATCAGAAATTCAGACGCGTTGTACTCATATGACGTCATGGGGGCGTGTTTCCCTAATTGCCAACACTTCGCTTGCGTAAATTTTGTTGGATTGGGCGTTACAGTAGGCGGGGCTGAATGTTCGCAGACGGTACTAATTAGTGCTTTGACATCGGGGAGATAGGACGTCTGAACATCTGTGTAACTACATGTGTACACATATGCTTTTGTTAATTTCACACATTACACAAAATGGCGATACTTTGTAAGTTCCAAGTAAAAAAAAACGCCATAACAGTTACACCTCTGTTACAAAGATAAAGCGTGATTGTATAAAAAACGCTATAGTTAGGTTGAGGCTTACTAGTTGACTAGGGTATTTCAGACAGCAATTCCAGACTCTAACTTTTTCGTAAACTGCTAATCCGTTCCCCGTTATTTGGTTTGGTGTTCCTATGGCGGAAATATTATTTTTAAGTCGCTGGCTAACTGGGGTCCCATTGATCATTCGATTGCGACAATTCCGGAAAGGTGGAATGAGATTAGTATTACGTGACTTGGAGAGCTTTCTGAAAAGGAGAACGAAGCACTTATCAAAAGATGATGACAGTCCTGTCGATACGAACGAAAAATAGACATAACAGAAATAACTTACTTGCGCCCAATGTATTTGCTGTATCTTTATCGACGGTGTGTGATGCGTACGCTGATGACCTAACATTCGCAAATGAACAAACCATTCGCGGCCGCATTCGCCGCAAAACCATATGGTCACATCACCACGATCTATTGCACCTACAGTTCCATTTACGTACCGCACAGACTCGCAAATGTCAATCATTGAACCTCCAGACGCTGGTCCGAACCGTATTCATCCAAACTGTCCGGTCAACGGATAAGTTCTTTCAAGATCTAAAATGCATATTAAAATGTGCAAGAGTTGCTTAGTTAACATCCCGGTATCTTTGTTTGACCACCAGAATTTCGCTTACCTGCTTTCATTTGCTTGTACAACAGCCGCTTTGGAATCCATCTAGCGGTCATCCTACCAGCGTGTCATAACCAATGAAGTTGAGTGAACATCAGCATGCCTTTCATTCTATCCTTGTCCGCCATATATATATATATATATATATATATATATATATATATAAAAGAAAACTTGCACAATTAAACTTCATCCAAAATTTGTGGAAAACCCTGGATATGATGGTAACACTCTAGGGTGATTGCAGGTTTCTTGTCTAATCAGGACGTTCGGCTTCCTAAAAATGTTTTTTCAACGATCGAAAGACGATTACTAATAGACTAGTTGTTCTGTAATTAAATGAACCAGAGGATGAAGTGCACGAAAAATTCGAATTTTGTTGACAGTCATGATAACTCTAATCGTAGCAAGGTATGACAGAGATTGTGGAAACTACTCAATTGAGCGTTCAGTATCGTTTACCAGAATAACGCTTTTTGGCTGGCGTGGTAAAGTTTGGATGCATAGACCTGAGGACAGATGAAATAAACAAATGTAGCTCGCCTGTAGTTTGTCAAGATTATATTCTGATCTGAGGGGTCTCTGCAATAACTGATACTTATAAACACAAATGGTAGTATAATCAGAGATTGTATTCGATAGAAGTATGGTGCAATGCGGCTATCCTATCAATAAGAATTTACTTACATTAATATCAGGTCCAGACGAGTTATTGTTTTATGGTAGAGTTGTTACAACCAGTCCGAATTAGATAAACTGTTTTATACTCAAGATCAATCGGGTAAAACTAGTAGCCCAATAGAATCCACCTCGTCCAGGTTATCCATGAGAACGACCAGTATTATGAATAGCTGATGGACAAACGTACCGGATTATGTGTCCTTAGTGGAAAAAAAATAAACTGGACAGCAAGGGATTATAACTTGGTCTTGACGATATTCATGCAAGGCAAAGCATATAGAGTGTGCTTTTACAGTCATACAGCAATGATGTTATTGAAGTGTCACGTGATTGTTTATTCCCACTTTTCTTTCTCTTAATACTACTGTATAGTTCTTAAAAGCTCAAGTGATTAGTGTGTAGCATGTTCAAAGCGTTATGAAGGCATGACACACGCCACTGCAGATGGGAAACAAACCTGCAAACAGACCAGTGCTTTCATGAAGTGTTCCATATATTAACCGTACTCTGTCCAAATAGCAGTCAATTCAGAGGTGAATTCAACCGTTTAAATCAGTGAATATGTTCATGATAAATTTACTTTGCAAAAGTGTTGATTTTGCTAGGATTAAACAGCGCCTCTGGTCAGTCGTCCTTTGTGGACACAATAATGTGTTTCGCGTCACGGGTACATTGAATCGTGCCCTCAACTCTGAATAAATTCAACACCACTGTTTGGTGACAGTATCACACGTTTGATTATTGAAATTATTGAAAGAAGAGCATGCACTCGATTATTGAAAATTGCCTGAAAGGTGGTTGAACATCGAGTCGTTATCAAACCGTTCATTCAAAGTCCCGATTTCACGCATTTCCAAGAGTGAGGCTCTTGAGGCTACTTAATTCGCAAGTTACTAAACTCTTACAGCCACAACACAACTAAACCATTGGTTTTATTTCACCAACGTATTTATTATTTCGGAAGTATAACAACCCCATAAGTTAAAAATGATAAACGTCATACAACCTTGTTCATGTTTAATTTCATGGCATTGCCACTAGTATCGAATATCGATTTCCGACATTCGTACTGAGCTACCTGACTGCAAGCCAGTTCAACATAACGATCATTACACAATACTGTATATATTGAGTTATACTGTGATTTTCCTCTAATCCGGTATGCCAGATTTCTTCAGCCTTAACAGCGAACGCAAGGCGTGCTTTCTCAATCGGTTAATGAGAACTCGTTGAGGCCATTCTATCGTACCACTGAAGCTTTTCCAAAGACCAGAGAGGTGAAAGCTAGTATGTGGTTGACAAAACCATTTTCAAGTCAAGACTCGTGATTATCTTGCGTGAAGAATGTCAAGTGGTAAAGCTTGGTCACACACATACGTCACCTCCACGACAGTGTTCAACGTGCTATATATAGTGATGTTTTACTCACAGTTTAAGATACACAGAGTAGTTAAACAATTATGTACACCGCCTGTTAGCCCAGCAGTTCAGCATAACTTTTGGTGCTTCTCGTCCTCAGTCAGTCGAGTTCGAGTATGCTGCGCTTCCGGCATGATTAATACAGTTATGTGGCGATCACTTATCTTCAGTTTTGTGAATACCCCAAAGTCATTCACATTCGCGTCTTCCAACTGACTCGCTTAAACACTATCTGTAAGTGCAGCGTGAAGTGGCATAGATGTGAAAAAACGACCAAAACAATTACACATTTCAACTAGAGCTCAGAGTTGACATGACAATCGCTGATTGTTTTGCCAGTAGAGTGGCTCAAGTCAGAAAGGTTTATCTACAGATATAGAGGATAAGTCGATTTGAGCAAACCAAACAAAAACGATTTGCTGAAGCAACTCAGGCGGAATGTCGCTTGTTGCAATGTGTACTCACAACAATTTGGTAGTTACATAACTTGTACAAAAATAGGTCTAAATGGATGTCAGGAAATAGCAAGCGAGTTGTCTTGTTGAAGAGTAATAGATAATTAACTTTTTCCCTTCGAAGGATTAATTAGTAATTTAAATACTTCGAGTAAAAGAGGCTGTCAAATAGGAAATTGGAGAGAGAATGTGTGACCAGCTAATGTGACATTCATTGATAGGTGTGGGACATCACCTGTTACCGAAACGAGCGTTTGCTGTCTAATAACTTACGATGAGGTAAGCACATTTGTGTGACTCAGTCACTTTGTAACCTATGACTGTTCTGGAGCGCTTAGCCTAATTTATTTCCCACTTGCCGCCATATGTAATTGCTTTCGCTAAGTTTATTGTGGAACGTCCATATCAGCTCAGAGGAACTGATTTCATGTCATATTCCACTAAAAAAAATTATACAGAATATATGTACTTGCCAGTCGGAAATGTCCCTTCGCGAAGTTCCTAGAATAAGCTACCTAATAGGTCTGAACGCGTCCTTAAACTTAAGTCTACATCAGATGAATGATACCAGTGTTTTAGAATAGCCGCCAGGCTAGCCATTAGGGCGTGTGGTAGATATAGTTAGGGCTTTACGATATTGATCTACACTGTGAGCGTGTATCATTTTTCCATACTCACAGACAGACATATGCTTATGGTTCATGAGCCAAGTCTAAGTTCAAACTGATTACTTAGTTACAGGTCACTTGGCAGTACACTTGAGTGATTGCTGGAAAATTAACTCGATTGCAATCATGGTATCAAATTTGTGTCACTAAAGCTGTTTTTTCATATGCCTCTGTCGCGCACAACGAATCTAATCCTTGACCTGGAAATTACAATGGTAGTGGACATAACAGTCAGCAGTAGTGTAACTCGTAATTGAAGAAGAAAAAGTTTAACCTGTTCATTTCAAATCAAACGTGGCTGATGAGATTTTGGTTTGTTGAGCTACTACATACAAATGGTGTTGTTCCTATGCCCAATATGCTGTCCAGTGACATGTCGGTGACACGCTGGCACACACGTACAATGGCAAAAATCTTTGTTCCAAAAGCGTATTTGGCCTTTCCATACAATTTGGCACGGATTCAGATCCGTCGATCAAATAAAAGCTGTTTTCAGGGCCATCCATGATTATACATAGTTGCCAGGACGATGGTCGGACAGCGGTGTGGGTGTACACGTGCTTGTGGATGGCTAAGACAATGGCAGTCAGTCACAATAAGGGATGCGGTTCATGTGTGAGTGTGGATGAAGAGCATGTTTGAGCTTGTGGGACACATGGAACGTGGCACGTGACTGTGTTTATTGACCATATCAGAAACAAAGTTGAGATACGGCGAACACAGGTGAGGCTCAAATGTTAGGTTCAGTCAGTCTTGCAAAATGCACAGCTGAGCACATTAAGGTTATCTCGTGTACCACAGGGTGTCTTAACAGAAGAACGGATATTTCCATTCTTGTCTAATTTCTGACAGCCTGCTAGCTACAAAGAGCAAACACACATCACGGTGTCTTGTATTTCGTCGATTCTTCCCAAAAGTAATGAACTCTAACCATACGCCAACTTGAAACACTGTCAAACAAACTGGTTGACTCTTGCAGCTGCCCAAAAAATATACATCGGGAACCACCGTGTGTGTCCAAGTTAACACACACACAGTCTGAGGAATAACCAACAGCCCGGACTCGATAGCGTCAATGGTCAGTCTAATAATCGATAATCGGACATACCTACTGATCGAACGCACAGCTAGAAATCGATCACTCACATTGTTACATTTCGACTAGTCAGTACCACGGGACTGACATTCTGACATGTCAGCTATATCAACTGTCTGGTCTACAAATTCAGACGACTAACTCATCAAACAATCCCATGATCTGGTGAGTTGGAACCGCCAACAGGTGTGGAATTTGGGAAAATGTGGGATTGGATTGGATTACAAACAAGTTCAAGCAGTCCTTCTCTGTGAAGTAGTGGTGTCTAACCACCGATTTTATGAGCCTGTCACTGGGGTGATCTCTTGCAAGACATATTTACAAGTTGATTTCATGCTTGAAACGAAAATGTCCGTCGAAACTTGATAGAGTCAACGACGGTTGGGAGTTGTTGACTGACGATGAAAAATGGTTAAGAGTCGTGTGGGATCAACGAAGCTTACAGCTCATCTCATGAGGAGCTGGAATCCAGTATCCACTTACTCCGTGCTCGTGAGCTCGATGGATAGAGATATATTTCGTTGAATTCCGCTGAGGCAATTATCTTCAAGTGTGTGATGAATCGGTGGATGTGTTTGTCAGCTGAGATGAAATGTGTGATTTGGCAATGAATCTTGTCGTTCTAAGAGGACCCTGGTTGCTTTTTCTCATTCGCAAGACATATTAATATCTGTACCACAAATTGTAGGAGATCGGGTATTTACGATTTTATATTGACTGTTGAGGAAAAACTGACGTCTTTGTAAATTCGGTGTAGGATCACAAGTTCTATTTTGAACAGAGTGAACTTGTTGGGCGTCAACTAATGGATATTTATTGACCGTGTGCAGAAACGTGTTAGCAAGATATTGTCATACTTGAGGTTTTGTGAAGCCTCGTCTGGGTTCGTTCATGTTTTGCTTGATAGTGAACTCTTGGGATTAGCGTGACCAGTGGCATAAGTAACAACCGATAGCAGCTTCACAAGTCTTGCGTTTTCCGCTTTCTATTTTGACTAATTTGTCGGGAAAGCCTCGTAAGTTCGCTGTGGGTTACCGCAAGTGATTCACACGGATGTTCTGTTATTACGCGAGATAATTTTCTGCTGGATTGACATCACTTAGTCTGCATTACTCCGTTGTGTGATAAATGGAGGTAAATCCGTTTGTCTATTCCAAACCACACTACAGACCAAGTATAAGACACATCAGAAAGTAAGATCAGTATCCACTGAGTTTATTGGAAGAATACATGGGCGGTTTACATCTTGGAGAGTATACAGCAAGTGCGCAGTTATCGGTGCTCCTCAAGACGATAACCTATTGTGACTGTGAAGAACAACCTCGACAACGCAGCCTGAAATGTATCAAGTTGTTACACAAATGCTGTGGATATTTTGAATAGAAGAAACAGTTTCTTTATAACATTCAGTGATCAATTATGTGGAAAATGTGTACCACCAAATAGTTCCATAACCTACAACGGAAGAGTATCATTTCTGGTGGAACGAGTAAGTGCAAACTCACGAAGATTATCCAAAAAATCGCTGTGACTTGTTGTTAGATTTGTTAAAGTTCGTCTGGCATGTTTGTTGTCTTTTGTCTGGTATGATGCGGAACGATGAATCCGTAGAGGTATGTTTGGTTTGGTTGTATAAAGCCTATCCTTAGTCTGATTTTATTTCTTTGCTGTGTGAAGTTAACGATCATAACGAATTTTGTACCATAATTGCACATAAAATGATTATTTTCTTCCTTCTTACAACGGTCATTGTCCATTTGTTAAAACTTCCTCCTTAGTGTTGTTGACACGTTCTGATCTTCATATGCATCCGATTGTTTTAATGAGGTCATTTCCCGTTGACTGGTGGCTGTTTGTGACTACGTGCTTAGTTGCCGCATTTTGAACTCCCTTGTTGGATAATTTGTGTACCCGGTTGATTCACATCCAAGATGAGACAGTACCTTTGTTGTACTTTTATTAATCAGTACCGTATAAATTCCAATTCTTTGTTGAATACGCGTTAGTGAGTGAATTCCCCTAAATCGCCAAGAGCGATTTAACACTTGTCTTAATTGCAAAAACTGTAATGTAATTCTTACCGTCGTCCGGTGCCATCATTGTTTCCAATGCCCTTCCGTATTTTTGGATTTTCTCTCTGTCAGTGAGCTGGACTTGAACATTAAAAAAATATATACGATGGGTGATCATATACAACATCATATACCTCATCAGAGGTTTCCATTTAATGTAACTAGTTTTAAGTTAGCTGGAGTGACATTATTGTTTTTCAATAAACATTTCAGGGGATACTGGCACATTGGCTTACTGTTTACGGGTTTAACGGCTTAGTTTGATCGCTATGTGCTAATCACCTATAATCCAATCATCGTCACTGGCAATTTTTAATGGTATTACTTACAGTTATGTAGATGTAGACGAAACATCCAGCTTTGTTTGTTTTGTGTAATGAGAATGTACGGTCGTTTTAGTGTTATGCCTGATAGATATCCGTTCGATTCTCATTTCACCAGTCGCCTTGAGTAGATGGAAAATATCGGGGAGTCGAACTCACCTGATGCTGCTGACTGTAGAGTGTGAACTGGAATATGATTTTCACACGGGACTCTCAGAAAGATTCAACTTCATGTAATTGGTAGAAAAACTGCGATACAAACAGCGTTCACCTGGCGACAGTGTACCGTTCGTGAAATCTTTCGTCTAGGTTGGTTCACAATTAATGCCGGTTTCTAAAGTTGTCGTTTTGTGAAGAAGATACGTTCTTGATTTTGACTATCAACCCTGCATTTTTTGGACATATGAACGTCTTTTTGGTTCGAGTACACATAGTATCAACCACCGCACATCCCTGAATTTATAAACCCGAAAAGGAAGGCAAATAAATTACATTAGTGATCCATTCCCAAGGTTGTTCCAAAACTCAGTAAACCTGATATGATCAATGTAGCATGCGCGCATGGGGTGAATCATCCTGCACCCAGTCAATCTCGATGAGGCCTAGACAATTCATCTTCACCAAGATTAAGGCACGTTCGCATTTCGGTGTACGTTTGGACTTGCCTATTGAGGATTATGACCGACTGTAGTCAGTTTCGACAGGCCGTTGATACATGGAGTGCAGAAAGTTTGATGAAATGTTATGTTTTTTTCAAGACAGCTGGATGTTTGTCGATAGTACGTTTAGAGAAACATGGCATTTCTAAATGTCGCTGTGGAAATGCTGGGTAACCCACCAAAGTTCGTCCACATTGGAGTAATAAGTAGTGTCGAAGCTGATGGGATGAAGCCAAATAACACAGTAGTACATAATCAAGACATTTTATTCAGGTTATGCGTCTAGCTTGGTCTCAAATCTCCGGAGAGGGGCTAAAGGACGATTGTCAAGTAAGTGATCAGTCAAACCATCACTAAAAGGTAAATCAGTAGACTGGTTTCCCGTAACAAGCCCGATCGGTATCTGGACCAAGTTACATCAACACTGTACGCAGTTGTGCCAGCCTAAGAATGAATAACTGAACGCTTGTTTGTCTGTGTCGCTCTTAGCAGGAGAGTAATTTAATAATGGTCGCTAGCAGAAAAACCAGGTGTTTTCTGTCAGGTGAGAAGCATAACTTTTTGCTTCCCACCACAATCCGAGTAAGCCTAGTGACTTTTGGACATCTTTGTGCACATCGCGATGACGCTTATCCATCACAGATATTTGGGCAAAACATCCAATACATGTGCCTCTTTTGGAAGAAGTGGCCTGGGTAAGCATGAATTGACTGGACCATGAGATGCTGAACGAAGTTCGGTATTACGTGAAGTTGAATAACTGAGCTAAAGGAATTTGTGGCAGGAGAACCAGCAGTCAGGCATTTCCGATGTCGTTCACACACGTACGTACGTACCTGTTACTGAGTTCGAACGCGATTAAAAAGTTTAACTCTGTGTGAGACAAGTCATTTTATTGGTACTTCATAAGCTGATCATGCAGACCGACTGAAATTTGTAGACAAATCAGGTGATCCATTATCTGCACTAATTAGCTATGATTCATGTTCGGCGGGTGAATTCGGGAGGAGGTCTACCATATATATAGAGATACGGTTCACTTCACAAACCACGAATGACATTTTCGAACGACATCAATGATAGAATGAAGGTATAAATGTATCGTATTGCCCCCAGTTTACAGCTGCGTTAGAAGATCCCGTCAGAAGCGAGGCACAACAACGAGGTGCACTTTTGCGTATCGAATTTTGCAATCATTCTGCACCATAAAATGGGTTAGTTTCTGAAGGGTTGTGATTAACTGTACAGTACGGATGTTGCCATACAGCACGACTGCTTGGCAAACCGGACAGCTGTTCGTTCCACGCCGTCCCGACGATCTGACTAATCGGGCATAATGCGGTGAGTTAGTAGGGTTTCCTAATTGTGTGCAATCTCTCAGTTTGACGAAGAGTCATGGCTCATTCCAAGTGCACCCTTATTCTAAGTATAGGGTATTTCAGTTTTTTCATAACATATGAGAACAGTTACTGTCTGCAGGTTTAATTGTAGCTCTACTTTTGAGCGTGCGCAACTTGCAGTATGTGGCTGGTATGCCTCTGATGCCACGACCAAACCAGTTGTCACTGCCACATCTAACCACGCCAGCTCACGCTGACGGCTCGTAAACGCATCCTGCCCTTTTTCGGCCTGCATCGTTCGGGTCGTACGTGTTGTCAAGCTAGATCAGAGCGGACTGACCACCTGGGGCTAAACAGAAACTGATCGAGAAGATAGAACACTGGTTACATCGTTATGTGACGTGTTTTCTTTTACCCGGTTGGTTGGAGCACGCGGTGACACTCTGTGTCAGCAATCTGGTTCAGCATGTATGCGTGCTTGATGCTTGCGTAACCCGAACAAACATCCCCTCTACGTCGACAAACTAGGTCAAACGGTTTGGCGTTAGCAACTCTGAGAAATCAGATGACAACGCAGGCTATCATCGTGTTACGATGACCGGACGGCCAAAAATGGTGCTGGTGCTAGGCTAAAAAGAAGCTCTAGATCAGAACAAAATGATACATGCGCTAGCGATGTCTTTCTCTTAAACATTGATGGATAGGTAGTTGAAACTGGGCGTGAATTGGGGTTGTGTACGGTGGCTGAAACCGTTGAACACAGTGACAAATCCGCAGCTTTATCCGCCATCAGTCGGCCAAATGTTAGATTCAACTGTTGATGCGGTAGAACAAGACGTTGTTCAGGTTTTTCACAGAATCTCATCTCTTAACTTGTTCCTTTATCACATAATGGTTCGAATTATTGTTCAGCTTGTTCACTGCATATATGTAAATGTAAAGATCTAAGATATTATGAGTCTGTTGTTAAAATGCGTTAGCATTCAACGAATTACTATCGTAGTGTTCATCTGCTCGTTACCATTCAGTTTTATATATTAATAAGACTGTATAGTACTTTCGTTCGGAATCGTGTTTACGTGTTCCATCCACTTCGCTGTATGATAATTCCAATCGAGGAAATTTATCGGAATGAATGATGGGCTTATGAAAACAGAGCAAGATGCTGAAAGGTTCCCCAATGTTTCAAGTCACTGTGACCATACTTACTGTTTGTTATGAAGGACCTCTCATTACTTATGCGAGGCAATACTTCACTAAAAAGTGAGTTCGCTTACACAAAATAAGTTGGCGTAAGCAATATGTATTTGATGAACAGAAGCGCACGACCAACCTCGCTATTCGACCTTTATTTTCGTTGTCCGATTAGCTTCCATTGTTGTATGTTGATTTAGCAAAACCTGTGATTGTAGGGTGCACACTTCGAAAGCCGGTTAGCATAAGTCATAGACGATGATAAATCTTTTTTCATCACGGTGAAGTAAAACCGACTTGTAGATAGCAGTGTGCGGAACTGTCGTCAGTTGGTCTCGTTTTATTGGTGTGCTGGCATTTTCCATGCATCTGCTTACGTTTTGTGAAACGTATGGCGTGTGGACCAACCAGATTTTGTTATGGCGTGAACAGACGAGGTAGGTAAGATTACAACTTCCCTCGCTCACACCTTGCTTAAAAGTGTACGTCATACAGACCTCAGCATTTGTAACAGTCGGCTGTTGCTCTTCCAACGAGAATGGAAACAATCAGTACCAGTGCCTATCTAGATGTCAGAAACATACAAGAGAAACCGTCGTGGATCACAATATTGTTGACGTGATGTTTACGTCACCTGAGAAAGTGTGACCCCATACATCACAACTTGCACAGATTCCGGTGTGACAGCAGAACAGAAAACCATTCATCACTTAGGCAACATCGATGACATCCGCTACATACAGTGGTCCCCTTCCAGTCTTAGCAGAGTGAACGTCTACACAGGATATCCAAGTGTTCATCAATAAGGTGATCCTTGCACGTCTGTCCTATTTTGGTTTACTTCAGTTTTCAGTACGCTTGGAACAGACAAATATTTCATAGTATAGTTTGCAAATATTGAAACCAAACGCACCTTGCCCCTTTTGACTTAATTTAACCAAGAGTGGCTGGTGATTTTCACCAAAGTAGGTAAGTGTCGGTGACTGAGTAATTGAGTTACTGAAAAGGCCATTTCCGAAATGCTGATAAAGGCAAGCATCCGCGCGTGTTGCAATACGAAAACTGTTGCAACCGATGCCTAGACCTTTCAGACTGTCCATTACTATCCAGTAACGCATGTCATACCAGCTTAAAGGAGGGGTTGCCGACTGACTATGTAGGATTTAGCCGTATCATTCAAGGGATTTCAAACAACAGGAAAATGAGAAAATCTTCCGTTCAGTACAAGAAGACCACTGGCCCGAATCCCGTTCTAACTACATCTATTTAATGAGTCGGTACGAATACGAGCCCAAAAGTAGAGTGTTGCTTTGAAAATGTAACCATATCTAGTGAATACTTCGTGAAAAGTGTCTGGAATGACCCACGAGGCTTCATCAAGAGACAGCTTTACAGGTATTGTTGTAAACCGTAGATGACACATTTAGTTTCTATTCCCTAACCCCACTTATGTCGAATGTGGTCGAGGTGCTCACTTTAACACCAGATGCGTTGTAGTTTTTGGTAGGGTTTCAGAGTTTTGATTTTTCTAAATGATACATCATAAGCGAACATGTCTGATGGGATGATAATAAACCGATCGATTTCATAACCGCAATCTCATTGATTCACACAACTCAGTTAATGAACAATCCGAAACCTGTTAAATAAGGTTGTCACTGTTCACTCGAAACCGGTCTGCTATATGGGTGGCAAGTTCAGGGATCGGTACACCAAAATCTTTTTTCTTTCCCAACCTTTCGTCGACTGACCACCTGAGTTCCGGTATTGGTCCATGTTTAATGAGTGAAGGCTTTTAACGAAAAAATGTTTATAGACGCTTGTTTGTAACTTTCACAACAGCTGATACCCTGTAAATCACCCCTACCACCCCAGTGGAATATGAAAGAACAGACAGGATTTCTGCGTCTGATTTCCCTCTACTCTACATACATAGCTTTTTAAAAGTACATGTCTCTTTTGAGACCATAGGTCATCCGTCTGAGTGGCCTCAGGCAAGGTTGTGAACATTTTTGCACAAATACCCCCGACCGAAAGAGTTAATCATTCAGCTGTTGAGCAAACAATTGACTACCATCATTTGCTCACTGTCGACAGGTTCGTCCGATTATCTCCTCAACGGACAAGCCCTCATCGGTAATGAGTGTTGGGAGACAATGTTCACTCAAATAGATGTGTTGACATTTATCTCTTCAGTTGGATGATTGCAAGTAAGGAGTGTCGATTTCGCATAAGATGACTCGCCAATGCGCTAGAAGCACACCACTAGCTGTTGTTGATTGCACTTTGTGTTCATTGAAGATGAAATCTTATCTTTCCTCTTGGACAGCCCCCTACTCCACCCTCAGAAGCACAGGTGGTTGACATTGAAGGTGTCGTAGATTAGGTGAACCTGATTACATTGCTGGCTAGCCTATAGTGGATCGTGTTACGTCAAGCTGCCCATGGACTAGAGAAATGTCGCTGACTGTATGTGAGCAAATGTCCTTCGAAAGTCTGCCTCTTTAAAATAGATCGAAAGTTGAAGCAGGGTGATTCTTCAACATTCGAAAGGGCGTTTATTTGCATGAAAGATCAACCAGTCTTGATCTGTGTTTTCTATGGGTTCAACTGCATGCACTGTATTCTGAAAGAACGTAAAACTATTCAGGGATATGCGGATATTTGAAACCCTAAGGTTTACAAATAAATCTGTCTATTTTGTTGATCACCTTCGAAGCATCTTCGAGTTATGCTCAACTTTGTTTCAATTGCTACACGCTCTCATATTGCCACCTGCTCACCTGGTGATTCACCGATTCCACGTTTGAGCACACGTGCCATCATTTATCGATAGCGCATGTGTTAGGTTGGATTCATGAATGACCGGAACAAGGTGATGGTGAATGGCAGTAAATTACGAAATGTGTCAAGCTGAACGGACACACGCAAGGTTTTATCAGTTAGGCGTGACTCTCATTAGGACCTATTGCCTCATTGTGTTTCCGGAATTGAAAGACAATTCGCACAGCTGTTTTGGGTATCCATAGCTGTAGGTCCTTTCACGAATAGTTTAACATTTACTCGAAAAGATGAAAAACCAGAGGGTGATCAGCTGTTAATGATAAGTAACAGACCGGCTGATAAAGCTAGGTTGCATATAGAGTTAGTTTCAGTCTTCTCATCCAGGTAGTCGTTTTAGTCAGTTCTTTTCCTAAAGAAGATCTGGACACAAGTTTCTCTCTTCTACATACCCTTGGTATGACCGGAATTTGAATTCCGGTCCACGTTTACACGCGACAATTGTGCTGACCACTTTGTCATTGAACTCAGGCCAAGCGCAACGGAATTATCTATCAAGATTCTATCAAATCCCTACTAATTATCACTAATCGGTACATCACTCAGAGAGTTTAGGAATATTCGTGGTTTAAATCTAGCCGTAAAGTTCTACTAGAGAGATAATCGAGCAGAGTTAACAGTACGGTTGCGGTGTATCCTGCCCAGGGATTCACAAAAACTTGAACATTACTCACAAAGAAATGCTGCTCAACGTTCGACAATAGTGTTCGGTCTCGACTAAGGTGCGGGCAGTGTAGCAGTGTGTCAATACGATTGTCTCATCAGGACGTGGGCTGGAGTTCAAATCCAGAGTGTGGCAAAAATATACGCAACTGACGAGCCCTAAAAAGAGCAAGGCTTGAGTACAGGGCCCTTTTCCGAAAGGGGATGGCCGGAACGTTTACGAAAATGCGAAAGGTGTTATCAGTTGAGTGATGCTCAACTTATATCAACCAAAAATATCATGCTACTTATCAGTAATCAAAATACCGTTTAGTGATTTCTACATTCTCAATTTGGTGAGAAGTTCTAGTTGTGGGATCATTAACTGCAGTTAACAGGGCAGTTGCTGTGTCTATCACAGAGGCGACCGGGCAATGTGAACATTACTCACATGTTAATGTGACTGAGCATCCGCATATACTTCGTCGTGCTAATGTGGGGCTGTGGAGCACCCACACGGGTGTTTTTGTTTTTACTGCGTTCAGCATCAAGTTAAATGTGGAGAATCGGCAGATACAGCATAGCCAGCATGATCATAACC
The DNA here is from genome assembly GCA_014338405.1 of Paragonimus skrjabini miyazakii. Classification (NCBI taxonomy): domain Eukaryota; kingdom Metazoa; phylum Platyhelminthes; class Trematoda; order Plagiorchiida; family Troglotrematidae; genus Paragonimus; species Paragonimus skrjabini miyazakii. Next base: position 66,920 of record JTDE01001586.1, on the reverse strand, counting down.
AATGTTCCAACACATTGACAGCGAAATGTTGCTGCTCAATTCTAACACGGTTTACGTGTGTGCATTCTTCTCCGACTGCACTGGAATTCTTCGAAACAGCAGAATGTTTTCTGAAAAGCTTTAAAGTGGAAATCTTTTTTGTTAGTTGAAGATTATACGGGTGAAGTATCTTCTTGAACAAACTAACACTGTAACCCGCTCTCAAAGTTTTGCGTTGCTGGGGATATGTAGAAAACATGCACGACTGGTGAATGATTTCTCTTTTGTTTGTGGATGAAGGTCCATCGTTTTGTGATTATTCACATGTGCTCTCAAAACTTTTCTGTCAACTAATGGATTGTCTACAACCACTAATTTGATGTTACTTTACATTCTCTCCTTTTTAAGCTACTTATCTCATCCTTCAGTAGATATGGTTTGGTGTGTCTTATTCTCCGGGTATACTTTTGACGTACTAACCGCTACGCTTCATTTGATACGGGACTTTCGTGAACTAGCTCCCCCAGTGAGTAGTGATGAGCACCCGTGGTATTGGTGTATCATTATCACGTGTCCCTTGCTTAATAAACTTCTTATAGCTTGGCTTTTTTGAAGCATATTAATGGAAATTATTCGTAAATGGGGCTGTAGACTAATGAGTACAGAAAAAATTCAAACAAGCTTTCGCCGACATGTTTTCTGGTGCGTAAGTATTGCGATCCTTGATGTTCCTGCAAACTTTCGTCACTTACGCAGTACTGTCCATGAAACAGGTACTGGCATCATTGATCTTCATTGTATATTCACTAAAACACTGAAAAGAATACCGCGAAACCGTTTTCGTTTCAATAAAGTCAACGCGGACGCACCTATAATAATTAGATTAGTATAGTGGTGTAATTAGTGACTTCACAAGTACGTCTGACGTGGACAACTTAATTTGCGGAATAAAGAGGACACGAGGAAGGTATAGGTCTCCAATATGACTTGCCCCGTCGGTAACAGCTGCAAATGATTGGGGTGAATAGGCTTTAAAGAGAATCTTCTGCAGTAAGACCCTGTTCTCCTTAGATTGATAACCTTTGCAAAATTTGAGACATATGAAAAAGTTGGAAAATTATTTGTGTTTGCCTACCAATAGCAAGCAACAGGTATTACAAAAATACTACAAGGAGTTAATCGTAAATACTCACACAACTTGAGGTAAACAAGTGTTTAGGAGGAACATTAGTCAGAATAAACACCTTGACCAGCTGAATATGACTCATTTTTCAAGCATCAGATGTTTCAATCTGTCAGCTATAGGATCCAGGAATAGTACTTTGCCTTCTGGTAGTTACTTTAAGTTCTTCCCCGTATGCTTATTCCCGAACACGGTACGATGAAATGTCTCTTCACACTACTTTCGTAATCTCTTTATGTGAAATAAGAGCTCATCAGACGTACAACTCGACACTAAATTATAACCTCATTTTAACATAATGGTTAGCATAGCTGAAAATGATTAAAAACATTGCGCCAAAGAAAGACAGCGACTTTTTCCTTGTAATGAAATTTCAGTAAATTGTTAATAGTTAATTGTTGCTTAGAGTTGTTGTCTGGTCCGGCAAACCCATCAGTTATTCTTTAACTCTAACTGTGGCTTTCTACAAAGTTCGGACAGAATGAAGAGATATAGTCTTGCCTTATCCCTCACAAGACTTAGTTCTGATGAATTGTACGTTAGCTTGTTGTTCTTTAAGTGACCGGCTTCTTTTCAACACAAAACGGGACAATTCGCTAGTTATCCCGCTGGCTAACTGCAAACAAACATTTCAGGAACGTTTAACCCCTGAATACATGAATGGAAAGGCTTAACAACAAACATAATTACCGGTAGAAAAGAAACCGGATATTCCCGTCGTTTTCTGTTGAATTGGTTACAAATTGAGCATAAATGTACACACATACCTCCATACGGAAAACACACTGATGTAAGCATAGAGATCCACTTGAAATTCGAGACAATTTGGTTCCGATCACATCACGCCCATTTTTAGGTTACCTCATCATCTTAACAAAACATGCCCAGGCGGTCCGTTGGTTACCGACTCCATGGTAGATAATGGAGTGCGTAGAAATTCATTTGGCCAGTTGTTGCTAAAGTTCCCAAGGTTTAAGTGGATAATGACAGTAGTTAGACTGAGAGTATATCAATCAACTGATTCGTTCACACTTCACAGAGATAATGAACATCTCACCTTCCAACGTCTCCAAGCCGTAAATTGTTTAGTTGTGCATACCTGATCAGAGTTCTGTTCGTGTTGCTTTCGAATGTTGATATCCGTCTCGTTCAGATTATCATTCAAACGTGAATTCCGTGTCGTATTTGGTCCCAGATAACTTTACCAGACTGGAACGATGGAACTATACGCCAAGTTCCGGACTCGGCATACATCAACAATTATATGAACACAGTCAACTAAACCATATTACAATTGTGTGTGGACCAACAGACAGCTCAGCAGGAGCTGGAAATTTCGTTTGGATAGCCAGACTTCGGGATTATCTTTGTTGCCTTCCCGTATGAAAGTGATTTGGTCCGGGTTAGCTTTCATAACTCCTCCGTCCAAGTATATTTTGGTCATCCTTATTCGCACAGATTAGTAATACTGCGAAAGTTGAAACGTATAGGAATCTTGCATAAATCACTTGGTTCCAGCAATCTAGTGAATTGTAGTTGGCATTTATTACATGCACATCAACGTTTGTATATCAGTTGCGAACACCCCATTGTTATTGGCAACTCTTTGCCTGCTGTTGTAATCCACGGGGTGTCTTGTAAGTTCACAGTTGACTGCAACGCTTCGGGAAGTTCTCACACTTAGTTTGTTTACATATAAGCTATGGTAACGCTTAGCTATAGGGTTTGCTGAGTCCTCGATTATTGCCCAAGGCGTCTAGGTATGCTGGTTAGGGTTTAAAACGGACATGGTCAAGTACATTTAGTTAAGAGCACCAAGGTTTGAAAGGTTTGTGTTCTTCATTTGCCTAGTAATCAAAATGTGCCTGAAGCGAACGGTTTTCGAGTAGAATCGATCAGCTGCGTGAAACCATTGGTGGTCTTGTGTTACGGTAATAATGTAATCATTCAGCCCAATCCAGATAACATGACTATCTACGCGGAGTATAGGTCAGTGGGCTCGATTCACTTATGCAGTCGACCTTACGCAGAGTGAATGAATGTGTAAGCGCTAGAACCTGGGCGACAAATACCTTCACAATGAACAGGTAATCCATTTTCATGATATACCACATAAACGGCGGATCGCCGTCTGTCTGTGCTTGATTCCACGTCCGTAATGATTGTAGAGTCGGAAACACATGGTAAGGGAGAACATTAGAATGTTTGCTGACAATTAGGACATCTCGTTAATCCTGTTTGGAGATTCCAAAGGACAAGTAAGTGTTCTCATCTTAAATATGTCCATGGCGTATACGTTTATAGCATCTGCTACTCTTGCAAAGTGCTAACCACAAAAGAAGCAGCAGTCCAAATCGTGTGTGCCACTGGTCGGGACGAATACTCCTTCCATGACAGTTTTCCGAGGCACAGGACTGACGAACGTAGGCGTATGGGAAGTTACGATACATATGCACAGGATCAGTTGATGTTCGTGGCATCGTCCAGTGGCCTCGTTGAGTTAATCGTGACCAGCATGAAAGAGCACCTTTGATCGGCCATTCGGTATTAATGAGCGCACTTTGGCCACTATGATTCATTTTTAACTACATGAGTGTCAAGGAAGCAGTACACAATCCAATCTATCATCGTTTCCACTTGCCGTTACGAATTAGATGCCGTTTGATCCATCATAAGACATAGGATCCGAGTAGCTAGCTAGTTGTAGACCATCACAACACCTAGTTAAACAATACCTAAGAATTTACCATTCTCCCACAAGTACACTTTCAAGTCAGGCCAGAAGGTAAAAAATTTCACTTAGCAGTCAACAAAACAGGGTAACGCGAAAAAAAGTAAATTACAACATCTCAACTCCGGTCTTTCAATTCGTTGAAACTCACAAGCGAGATTCATCTGGTATAATCGAAGTGAGTTGTGTAGAGTTACCACTCGGCTCTGCATGTTTAATGACTCCTTTTTACACTTCAGGGAAAAAGGATGGCCACTGCCTAGCTGTTTACAACCTTGTTAATTCATACAGGGCACCATAGAGACAAAAATGAAACATGGATATGAGCGACGGCCAAATTGTCAAACCGTAGTCGAACTGTGCTCCACAGTTGTAGAAGGCTAGGAAAAGAAGGTAATCTGGTTCATTAATTGAATTCTAGTTTAAAACCATATTAAGTGCTAGAAAGAATGTCATCATTGCTCCTTCGGAGTCAGATAAGTGATGATGTTATGCGACTAAGCCTTTCACTTATCTTATCTTAATGATCTATGCTACAATCACGATACAACTAAATACCATACACTAAGCAGTAGACTACATCCATTTTACACACAAAGTTTGATAATGGATGATTTTAGTCATTCGAAACTTTTTAAACCACCTAATCAACTCACCAGCGTCATCTGCGGTTTAAAAGGTTTTTGAAACGTCACAGAAAACCGGGTCGTTAGAACCTGTTCACATTCATACCGAATGGCGAGTGGGCTAACAACCTTTTTGCCTTGGTTACGTTCTCACTAATGGGCCTGATATAGATAACGTTACAAAAATCCAAGCTCCAATTGACCGGTACCAATTAAACCATGACAGTTAGCCATACTTATAAGAGTGGAGTGATTTTTCATCTAAATTTCGGTGTAAAGGTATACCATTAAACAAACTCTGACGCTATAAAAACACACCTCAAGGATTTACGCTGCCAAGTTCCTTCACCAAACTCAAGTTGGATAACTACTGGCAAGTCATCGTTGATGACATCTCCGAAGCGGTTAGCTAACATGTCCCAGTTAAGTGTCCCGGACTCAGTATGACACTAGAAAAAGAATTCAACGTCCGGTCTCTGTGAGCCTGGAACAGGTAGCAACTAGTGCAGAGCTGGTTTGTGTGGAACAAATACGCCTAGTGGCATAGTCGCCTCATGCTGCCGCAAGAAAAGCTCGATAGAAATGCCACCTGGCACCAACTTTCCCATAATCTAAGAATGAATCCCAAGCTATTTTACAGTTAAGCAGCGACAAACACCGAGAGTAAAGACAATGTTTCTAACTTCTAACATCTGATGTATTCATTAGCACAGATACGGAGGCCGTCAACACTTCAGACGGGGAGTGTGTTTGACTGCTCATTAAGAGTGCCTGTTGAGCTAATAGGAAATAACTCGCTTGAAACGTTTGAACAAAATTAGAAAAGACCTACCACATAAGCTGTTCGACTCGGATTTATGCAGCTGCGGCTTTTCCAATAATTCTCCCACAATTGGTTTTCTAGTAAGAGCCTGGAAAGAGACTGTAATCACCTCTATCGACAAAGGCAAAGATAGAGCTCACCCAGTAGACCGTCAATCGACAGCTTTGGTTATAGTAGCCTCCCAAATAATGGGTAACTTGCTGGGTGAGACCCACAGTACAAACGCGACTGGAGGCAGGCTCTTTATATAAGAATATTGTTGGTTTCGAAAAAGACACTAATGTATTTCAGGTCTATTTGTTTCTCGTGACTTCGGAATCAAGACAACTGATGAGGGACTGCTATTTGTTGAAGTCTTTCTGGAATCGTCTAAGGGTTGTGGCACAGTCGATCAACATAATGGCGTGAAATGGCAAAAAGTATGGATTTGTGATGCAATTGCGTTGGTGGCTGACGGTTTGTCTGTCCGTACATAGATTTAGTAATACTTGTCACACTGGTTTTCAGCCGATTAGAACGTGTCACAAAGTTCTAACCCGGATTAGCCACCGTTTGTTTTGTTCGTCCTTGATGTACCGAACATTAGTAATCCACCAATACTGGGTTACATGGACAGTACAGGATACACGAGGTCCGTGGGATGCGGATGTAATTGAAAACCAACCAGCTCCGCTTGGTGAGTAATTTATCAATAATCATTTATCACTCTATGTAGTTAAATGTAAAGCTATACAAATCAGTCACTCACTAGTTGGAAGTTCCCGACTGCAAACTAATCCTAGGAGGGCTAATGGAAGATGACTTAGGTATGTTTACAACTTATGTAACTATAACTGAAAGGCACAACTACAGCTGATTCACTTGAAAAGAACCATTGTTCGACTTCACTCCAATCGATTTCCATGAAGTACAACCCAACTGCTCCCTCTCTCATGAACACGTGCATACTGATTCGTGACTGAAGATGGGCACGGCTCCTGGTGAAAGGGTATAAAGACGCACTGTTATGATAGTCGTGAGGCTTAGGATAAATTTATAACCAGAAAAAACGGCAGCAGTAGGTCAGTTCTCAACGCGTCAAAGGCAACTTGGAGAAAATTTGGTCTTAACACGCAAAACCTTTTGTCAATGGAATTTCTCCCATTACTCAATAGCGACAGGTTTAGGGGATATTTTGTCTTCATCTGAGTATCAAGTGTGAAGGTTAATGGAACGCATTACCTAACTTTATGAGCACGACCGGGTTAACTCTCGGTTCGACCCCGAGTATCAAAGATGGCTGCTGTTATCTTAGACACCCACTTTAGACATTCATACAGAACTTCAGGACTGTAAATCCAGCCATATGGTTGTTGGGTTTAATGATTATCAAGCTGCCTATTTGTCAACATTATCAGTATATTAATTCAGCGACTGACAGGCTCCACCTCCGTGTTTTTTCTCATTTGACTTTCGTCCCCTGTAGCTGGTTTTCTTATTTCCAAGGACCGTCCTACAAGTTTTATTATCCAGTAAACACGAAGGCAGGAATGCATATACTTCTGAGCTTCCTCTTTCCTGTACAAGCCTCTGCACAAACGAATTAGTAGCTGTTGGATCCCTGAGATCCTATCGGTCTGGTGCTTTCTTGGTATGGCCACCTAGTTGTTAACACTACGGCAGCTTAGTTACTACCACACAACCTCTTCTGGCCGTCTGGTCGATTGCCCCGTGGACAACACGTTGGCCGAAACTGAAGGGGGTGGACACTAGCAATGAAAACGTGGGAAAACTTACTGTGGTTGTGTCAGCTGTACGTCTCTGCAGTTGCCATTACCATAGGATTCACACAATCAGGCGTTCGCCCTTTCACCCATCAAATGTCGACAGCAATCAGTTTTATAGTCAGTTGTCATACAGATCACCACTTGAGTGTGATGACTCGTGATGTAATTGGGTGCCTGTGGAAGCGACATGCTTCATAGCAACTTGTGAGTGGACCAACGTAATCGCTACTACGACTCTTGTCTCATGGTAACGTCAAGCAAGTCGAGCTTTCATCAGACCGACCGCGATACTTAGTTTATTACTGATAAGGTCAATGGCGCAGTGGTAAACACGGTTGCCTCATGAACAGCGTGGCCGTGGTTCTAGTTCCGGCAGTGGTGAGGATATGCACCACTGACGAGCTCTAATGAGAGCGAAACTCGAATCTAGTGCTTCTTTTCGAAAGGGGCCGACAGGAAAGTCTATGAGAATGCGACAGCTGCGATCAATTGTGGGTGATGTTCAACTTGAAACTTAGTGTATTGTCGTTAACCTCACGGCTATTCCGCATAGATCCATTGTTGAAACTAAGTGCAATGTGGTGTGAATCCGGCGAGTGGTGTAGGACATTGTTATGAGCAAGTGGATCATGCGAACTAGTATACATAACTCTAAGTATTGGGAAAGCAAGGCCTGACTGCAAGACATTTACATACTGTAGATTATCATCATTACACCAACCCGACTCCAAGCTGTGTTTCCAGGGCTCGGTTGTTGGCTAGCTAAGAGCCGTGGCTTCTAACCATTTAGTTAGTCCATTGCCTGGCCTGTTCGATCTGTTCAAGTATTAGCAGTCGCAAACCTGAATTTTCAAAAATCGTGTGAGATTACTCCAGTTTCGAGTCCACGATGCCCTACGAGGTGGACAAACTGAATTTCATTATGTTGCCGATAAACCACATAAATGAAAACAAATAATGGAAAACTGTTTTTAGTCTTTATTGCTAAAACCATTATAACTTATAAACACCCAATTATCATTGTATATACACAGTCACGTGTTGATCAGTCTGTGCTGGTTACGGCGAGTGTGTCCACGTGAGAAATTACAGATGTTGCCTTCGTTTTATACAATTGACTTAAGTTGCTCTAATCATCTGCTTACAAGCGAAGTGAACTGGATCTACTAGTAATAATAATAAAAAGGTAATCGTAAGTTCTAAATTTATTCAAACTACTTCAGTATGATGGATCCGAACACACACGAAAACGGTTATAGTGGAGTTTTCGTCTGATATGGATTATCAGTAAACATTATAGTCAACAATTCCTGTCATTGTGTCCGTAGTCAGAACAAAACTGGTAAATTGAGATGAGTTGTGTCCATCTAGAGAACATGATCAAATATTTGTTATTTTTTTTAACAATGAATATTCAGCAAGATGGTAATGAGATTTGACACCGTTTTTCTTTAATAAATTATGAAAAGTAATAAGGATAGTTTTCATTTTGTTCTGTTTTTCACATTTTGAAATGTGCATGCGATTGACACCCATAAACATTTCTTCTTTAAACTATGAGAATTTGACGAACCGAGAGATAAACAGTATGTTTAGTCTTTTTAAGACGACTTTCATGTTCCTCGGTGTCAGTAAAAATGTTACACTTTGCTACCAAGTTCGTGGTTGCTTGGATGAATAATGTTTGAATTGTCTATCACTGTACAATGAACCAGAGTTTCTGTCCAGTACACCATTGTTTCACCGATTTAGCTTGATTGTACCAAACAAACATGCTGAATATAGTTCACTTCATGACCACTTCTTTCGTGAATGTCGAAACTTGAAATAGTAAATAATTAATAAACCTGAGTGATTACTGTATGACATGTGGTCTAGTGAACTGTTGAGTAACGATAAGCAACACGTTGATCAACAAACCGATCAACACCCGTAACTAGTTGTGTCTCTTGAGTGCAAACGAGTGCCAATCATGTCTCGATAAGGTACTGGTTGGTGTGCGGGTATGAAGGAATATCAAATTCCCATCCTATTCTGTTCTTAACCTAACCACTGCAAGCTGTATGTAGGGTGGGCTTTGTCCATATTACTAACGGAGTCAAACCAGTCAACAGGTCTTTCATTTCCTTTGTTCAAACAGATAAATTAGTTGACTACCCTGGAAATGAGAAAATTCGCATGACGTTGAACTAACCAAGACGATACGCAGTCGGCTGTGTGATACACAACGACTGGCTTCTGTTTGATCTTGTTCAAACCTAAATGAATAATGAGGAAAATCTTGTGTATTTTGACCATAGCACTCTGTGAGAGCTGCCGTTCAACTCACTGTTTACTTATTATCTCGAACTGCCATTACAATCATTGGTTATGTCGAATGTGTCCTCTCACAATGATAAAGAGATAATCTTTTACACAGTCAATCTGAACTTTCCACTGATTATCGCAAAAGAGCCAAAAGAACTGGGCGGACCAGTGTGTATCAGCTGTCTGTGCGCTCGTTCACAGCTTTCCAGTGAACTTGTGCATGCGTAAAACACCTGTCATCTCGATCGTCGTAGAACACGAGAATCACGGTATATCAGAGAAGGAAAACGTACCTCTATGTGCTTAAGCATGTTAACTGGAGACCTTGTCTGATCCGTTCATAGTTAATCTTTTTCTCCACTGTGTCTAGCCACAGTTCATCTCTTTAAAGGATTACGTGGGGACAAACAGACCACAGATCTCGTTCTACCATGCACATTGACCAATGCGTAAACGAGCTGTCATCAAAATTTAGCTCATAGCCATCAACACCGTAACTCATGCTATTCTACCTACCAATCGGGTGCTAAACCAAACGGCAATGTGATAGACAATTTAGTGAAGTCAAGCGAAAACTGGCTGCGCTTTAGGTAATCTTGAATGGGCTTAGAAATGCTGTCAAGTGTGGGGAACCAGATGAATACGTTTCGGTCGTCAACAAATGATACATGGTGAGCTTTCATTACCAAAGTTTGCTATCCGCTAGAGGACCGAAACTAAGAACCGACAGTCAGATTGAATTTTAAAACGAAATTTTAAATCGAATCAGTCTCCACTAAACCAGAAAAAATAGCATTTTACTTAACGGAATCATTAAAGTTGGATTATCCATATACGTGAGTATTCCGGCAAGGATAGTTAGCTGGCTGACCAGGACTCATGAAACTCACCTCCAGATACACATGTTCTTCAGCATTCCAACACATAATTCAAGAAGCATCAACCGGATCTAGCTACAATCCCGTTGCCAGTTTTATCCGACAAACGGACAAACATTCAGTACCACTATAGGATTTTCGAACCTACATTAAGTGTTTCGTTTTTGATTTAAAATCTCTCGAAAGCATGCGAAATGTTGTTACGACTCACGCGAATAACCAACATTGAACCTTTTTTGAGTCAGTCAGCATGGTGGTCGTGAGAACCAGTCGAGGCGTAGAATCGAGGTTTCTGAAGACAGCTGGGTTTGATGCCATGGTACCAACAGGTGCCACTTTGAAACCCATATTTAATCAATAGTACAGTTAGCACTAGTTCACTCCCGTTAGTCGATCATCAACCCATTCATGCATAATTACATTGTGACTTGAACGTTGAATGAGTCAGCCAGCTTCAACAGTGACACAGCAGCTGTCCACCCAGTAATCGAAACTCGGTGTCCAACTGAGCAACCCTTGAAAAGTGCATTTCTGCAAGGTAACTGGTGGCCCTGGTTGCTTTCGTCATTCATTGTGCGTGCTAGCCGAACGTTGCTTGAACGAACCCGGTACACATTAAGTCTGTTCCCGTCTAATCAGTAATACTCTGAAATGTGGTGTGTCGTGTAACGAAGTCCTGTTGCACGCTTCGCTTTAACGTCAGTTAGTCGGTCTCCTTGTAGAAGTGGAAATTGTGTGTTTATATTAGGGGTGTGTAGCTTGTTCCCACCCCATTAATGTGGACTGCTGTAGCCCACCTCAGACCGTCAGTTTTACGTTGGCTAACACTACGACAGGACGAACTGCCGGTTACGATATGTAACCATATTTACCCCATACCCGACACCCCGTGACCGGTTTCGTTATCGCTTGGATGAATCAAGTAGTCTGAAAGGGGTTCGAACCAGTAACTTTTAGTGTTCTAAGGACATCGGCTGAGGAGAGGTGATTATGAGATAACTGGAGTGTGGCTTGTTTAGAATTCGATAGTGTGGACAAACAATCTGCTTTAGGTCAGACAATACGTGAGACTTATGATCACTAGTTTTCATAACATCGTGGTCGGTTTTCAACCTAGGGAACCTAATTTGTGTGTAAATATATACAGGCAGAGAACACAATGTTCGGTATAAAGGTTTTCAGTATTTTGAGAGGATCCAGGTAGAATTGAATTGATATTAGGCTATCTTGTTTTATTCGGTTTTTACCACCTTCAACCGAACCCATTGATGTTGTAAATACATTCCATCCTATTTCTAACACCTCAGCTGTCCTATTACATTTGTGTTAAGCACTCCTAGGAACACCTCTACACAAATAATTAACTCTTCAACATTTAACCTATCAGTAGATCGGGAAAATGTCCGTCCATTGTCGATTATGTAATCGAACTCTATGTGATAGTGTTTTATAGAGTTAACTGTAGATAGTCATTTATAGTGTCAAGTTTTTCTCAAACATAACAACTAAACTGATCCTAGACGCTAATATCCAACAGTGACACTTTCAGAAACTATCCACAGTCTTTTGATATACAGATACACCCTTGAAACTTCATGTACCCATAAGACACTTTACCCGATGTTTGGAATGGTCAGCAAAGGGTCCTGACGTGAACGTTATAAATAAACTGTACGGCATTGTCACAAGAAAAGTATGCAAAGGGATAAGGGTTTTCAAATAAAAGTGGACTATGAAGTGTTTTTCTTGAAAAATAGCAGAAAATTTACATTGGTGTTATCAACACTCTAGCCGAAGCATGTACCTTGTGCTATATTTCTGAAGGTGAGTGCAGAACCCGTATCTCACGAAACTCCGCAAATTTTGATTAACCATGTATTTGTTCAAACTGGCCATTTACTTGCTTCACACATGTTTCAAAGTTTTACTCCGGTTTACTTACTTCAGTCGGATTATTGAAATCCCTTTATCAATGCGTTCTGCGTTTTGGTAGGTTGGTGTAGAAATGTGTCTTCAATGTTGAAAGCCGATTCAAATATTGCAAAGAAACGAGCTGTTTTACAACTGGTTCGTTCATTTTATCGCTCCAAAAATGCCAAAACAACAGTTATCTCTTCAAATCTTATCGGGAAACCACCTGAAACTGCCCATATTTGTCTAATTGCTGTAGGACAATAATAGTTTTTCAATCTCAGTTTTCTATGCCAAACGATAGTAGATAACAGTTATCTGGGCAATTTCTTCCCCTACTTTCTGAAGAACAGACGTCCACTGTTTAAGAACTATAGCCGTGAAGTAGGTAGCTAATCAGTGCCTCGTTAGTACTTTACTGATCACAATGACGGTATTAGTTCAGCTTGGTATAAGGTCTGTGATTCATAGACGAAATAGGTATTTGTGAAACCAAGTGCTTTGTGTTAGGTTACGTGAGTGGGGTTTGATACTCACTTGGTTTTCGACCTTTTCATGTTATTTTAATTTAGTTTGACCTCCGATCTTACCTATCTCCATGGTACGGGTACTTCTTAACCGGAATCAGTGATGAGCCGGCTGAGCTACGGGTTTTCATTTCTTGATGATGAAAGTGTAACTGAGGCACAGAACCACTTGGAACCAAGCGACAGAACAGAGTTGTGAATCTTCGGAGTCTCTGATGGATGTATTTCATCTGATTAAATAGAGCTCGTTGAGCTAGACAAAATATCATCATCCCATAATATCAACCCGAACAATTATCCCAGCAGTAGTAACAACAGTTTCGTGAGTTTAATGAGAGCTAAAGCCTTTGGATACAACTGGACCACGGTGACGTTTGGCAACAGTGGTACGCTCGAGTAAGTTTGTTTAAATAGTTATCGCCTACCCGAGCGTTGAGTTCGTTAATCAGGTGCAACACTACTGAAACTAGTTATAGTGGTCAAACTCGGGGTGCTTTTGTACATGTGTGTATCACAAAATTAGTATAGTTGATCCAGTAAGCAGTACCCAATTTTAAGAGTGCTCGTTATCAGCAATCGAATCGTGTTTGTCCCCCGGAAGGGGTATGCATTAAACACAACGCTTCTAACATCGTACATACAAACTTTGTTACAGGAGGGAGATAAGGGTGACTAGACTGTTCATGCTGATTAGCGCCACTGGTACTTAGTACACTACACATATTGATAAAAATTCCAATGCATGTCAGTTGTCTGTGATAACTAGCAGTCCAACGTGTGTCAGGGATTGTTATTGCAATCGGTGTCTCCTCTAAGTATTCCAAATCATTTAGCTGACAGACTTTAGATTCTTGTTTAAATTGAGCATTCATAACCAATAACATCAGTAGGAGTTACTTTGACAATGGTGGTGTTCATTCACTGAATGTGAGAAGTGGCTGTGCGATTTTGTCGGTGCGGAAGGCTGGTGTGACACTTGATAGGGCTTAAGAAGGACTTGTATCTGAAGTCAGCTAGTAGTCAGCCTGGACTATGAACGACCTTATTGTGCAGCACACAGTCAGGATGCCATACATTAACCTGTTTGATATGTTAAATGAATTCTGCACTGTATGTTAGATGTAAACATTAGTGACGATCTGAGAAAGTGCTGAGCATTTTTGCCGGAAGCGCATTCCTCAGGTTGGGTGTTTGAATCAGGAGTATAGCATACAGGCATGAATAATCTCGAACTATGGTTTATAGGATGCGAAATGCAATTAACTGTCCGATATGCCAAATGATCCTTAACTGTGTTAGCTTCACATGCAATTAACAAGATTTTTGTAGCGGATCGTCTAACAAGCAATTAGCCGATTTTTCATGTTTGTCTAGTGTTTGACTTTCAAATGCTAACCTTGATTCACATTTAGATACAATCAAATTGCAAGCTTGTAGAACGAAAATGGAAATGGGTGCGCGGTCAGTTAGCCCAACCAAGCAATGTGGGCGTATTTATTGAGGAGATCCCAAGCAGTCAGGGTTCAAAGATGACCGATGACAAAGTCGCATCCGATTACATCACCGGGGTATGAGCACATTCGGACACAAGACATCTGATCTAAATCTATTAAAAATGTTTACAAGCCCCAGTGTCTAAGTAGGTTTTCACAAGTAAGTTAGACAAAAACACCGGATTTAGATCAATCAGAATGCACAGAGTTGTTCTGTCCTGTGAGGTTCATGTAGTTCTCTAGCACAGCTCCCACTGTTTTCATGTCCGTATGACTTGTACACTCTTTGAACATGGTGAAAACAGAATATCCTCCAGGTAAACCGAAACTTGCTTTCATTGTCCAGGCCCGCTGGATTCTGATTTAGGTCCTGTGCTTAGGCCATCATGTAGATCAGTCAAAGTTCCAACATGTGTCACAGGTCAAATATGATTATTTGCGTAACCCCAGAGAAATAAGAACGAGATCACGCGATTGAGTGTTCAAATAACCATGCGTATGCCGTTCATTTTGTATAACTTCTTACGTCATCGGCGCGGACAGCAGACTTACGCAACCGCGACTGTGACTGCTGTATATACATGAAATTAACGCTAACTATACTTGCATTTCCTACAATAAATATAGATATGTGTTCGTAAGTACCACGTGACATATAGTATTTTGCACAAGAAAAGAGCAGGGTTATTTTAGTGTGATGATCGAACGACAGGCAGTGAGCCGCTACCCTCTGTGACAGATACGTCCACTAGATCGAACACACATTCGAGATCTTTTCTGTTGGCCTCTACTATTCCGCCTTCTCTGGTTTTGACTGAATACTGTAGCATCCGTTTGCTACAGAAGGCATTGGACTACTCTTTTGGTGGATACACAGGTCAATTCTGAGAGGCCAAATTATATTGTTGTTCCGAATTTTGACTGTATCCACTTATCTTGTGTTATGTGAGCCATTTTCCCACCTCTGACTGCCAGGTCCTTATCTTGACCTATCTTGGTCATGGCTGTCGCTATAGTCCACTTCCACTTAGTGTCATCAATTATCACAATTTTCCCACCTGTTACACTGAAGTCAGCAGTTTCAATTCATGCTTACAGAAATACAGGCAGCTCAAGGGTTACCTTCTGTCCTGTTGCCGAGCTCATGCCGTAGCACCCAAGTAAAACGTCAACATTCTTCCAGCTCATGTGACCTAGTCATTGCATACATCCCTGGATGAGCAAGGTGAACAAGCTAGAGATTCTAGGCCTATTGAGTACATCCTGGTTTAGTAACAAGAACACATCTGAAGCGTTGAAGGTGGGAGACGTTTAGGCTTTTTTCCCATGGTGAACACTGAGTACCATAACTAAAGGGGAATGCACTGAGCAAGCCAACTTACTACTCTGATCATTTTGGTTTTCATAGTTAGAACTGTTTTCTCTCATAACCTCCCTATGAGTTACAAAACTGTAGCCGTTTTGTCAGTGTCCTAGTTAAGCAGCAATCACTCGTGTACTACCGACAGTCTCAACCAAATGTTAAATTCATAGTAGCATAGAAATGAACCTCTTGACTTGTTGTTCATCCCTAGTAATCATTACAGAATTGTAGTGAGCAGGCATTTGAAGACCCCTGTTGAATTCCATTAGTTATAATTGACTGTTACAAGAAATTAAACATGAACAACCAGCGCCTACTCACAACGCTGACTGTTCTCGCAACAAAGTTTATTAATATCAAGGAATTTTTTCTCATTCAAACCTAGTTGGCACCACTGCGTAGTATGAGGATCATGTGGACCAAAATCGCTGGTCTCTTGCGATAAGGAAGAACCGAATGTGAATTTCAGCGGGACGTTGAATGCTTGCTGGGCACTCATGAATTCGGCTGGATGAACAGATTGCTGGAAAGGAAATGGAGAAAAAGTCTATGTACCTGAAGGATGAGCAGCAAACAAGGATGTAGCATCAGATTGTTTAAAATAATTTGTACATAAATTACAAGTCGATTTAGTGAAAGGCCTATTACAGGATTATTTCCAATGTGTATCTTAAACGGCCTATAAAGCGGAAGTTCCTGAACTGCCGGCTTTTTATTCCATGTCGCGTCAAGTAAAAGCTCACTTCTCTGTTGTGTTGGAGAGGCGGAAATGGATCGAGACAGATTCAAAATGGATGTCAGGTAGGAGTAGAAAGTATTATTTGAACAGATCTACCTCGGGCAATTATTACGCTCAGAGGTAATAGAATTAGTAAAGGTCACCCTAGAAAGACATTTGAAAATGTGCTGGGGGTGATCATATCGGTAGTGTACTATCTTTTTATGGAAATGCAGAGTACATTACCGGAGCTGAATACAACCATTGTGGTAGACCACGTGTAGTGATTAAGTGATACATTAATGGATAAGTTTCAGATAACACTGATAAAGTGGTCCGCCAAAATAAGTTCCTCTCATGTGGATGGCCGGAATGGCTTCTGCTGGAGGGTAGTTTCTTGTTGGGAACAGTTCCGTACTTTACTCACAGTCACTCATCTGTAATCCTAACATCTAGATACATAGTTAAATAAGCACATGACCTAATTTTGGGAAATGTTTAATTTCTTTAGCTGTCCTCCATAAGTTAGCCTTCTGACTCTCCCCAGCTTGTATTGAATCTCCGTCACGTTTACCAGATTTTATGGATACCGTTGCAGAAGAAACGTACAGATCAGAAAATAACTACGAAAGCACCCGACAAACGTCATGCACAAAGATCCGTTTTCAGTAACAGTTCAGTTACTACACTTTTCAGCGCCAACTTTCACAATAATATCTATCTGATTTTTGGAGCAACCGGTATTTTGTCTGTTTCAGAAGTAGATTCCTCCTAAACATTTTCATAAAGCACAATAGTTGCAAAACCGAAATTTGCGTATTCCTCCAGCTCTTATTTATCAACTTTCAGCGACAACTACCTTTCTTTTTAATCCTTTCACAGATGTCTTCCTGACTCTAAGAGTTTGAATGGTGTCTTGAGGATGTCTGACTTTAGTTCAAAAACACTACTATATCTCTTTTGTTCAAAGATAGGAAAGTATCTTTCTGCTGGCTGTAAACAGCCAGTTAGCATTTGTACAGCTGAAAGTTTTCTTCTTTTATTTGAAAAGTTGGTTTTCCTGGTCATTTTCTTCTCAATTGTTGATCTTCACTTTGTCTTGTTCGTAAAATGCGCAGTGGTTAGTTGTAACAATGATTTGGTAAAGCGCCTGGGTTTCAAGATAGACAAGAGCTCCCAAACATATGTCATCATAACGGACACAACTTGTCTGTGTCATACACAAACGTAGTGAAGAGTAGGCTAGGCTCAGAAGCTTAATTAAACGTCTCAACGACATACGGATTCAAGCTAATACCACGTTCAGTTACTGCATGTCCCAACCAAGATCACTTGACGACGTCGTCACAATAAACCAGTGATGTCCCGTTTGTGAGAATCTATATATGCACGTCTAGGTGAAATGATCTGTGTAGGTGCATACGTAGTCCACGGCAAAATGTGGTATATCATCCTGTAATACAAAGTAAATCACTGTTGTTCCGGTAATCGAAACTATTACTGATGGTTACGGCACTAAGAGGCAAAAGACAATTTTTCAGCTAATAAACTATTCTGACCTTAACTTTCGAGTGATCTCACAATTGGTTTGTACACATTTTTAAGTTCCCCCCTGTTTTCACTATTAACCCAAACATTGTTTTCTATTACATGTCCTCACAAAAACGTGCTTTCCCTTTAAAAGGCGTCAATATGTATCGAAAATGTCAGTAACCTTATTAATTTCTGACACTGTGTCAACTGAAAGTGACTTCTACTCGATCGGGAGGACTGACAAACTTCGGATCATCTCTATGGGAGTTCGAGAATAGTCTCTGAAAGGGCTGCGTATCCGCATGAAAACGGGATTGATGGGACTGAGGTGGTCTACACTTAGAGCATCGTTGATCGGGAGAATCTTGTTGAGGAGTAATTAGAAAGTATACTCATCTCACGAAATATCACTGTCAAATTTGGCGAATAGGCGGGGTTGTGGGATAAAGTAAAGCATAAACATTCACCAGAAAGAGGCCTAGGGATACTTTACAGTTCAATAGAAAACTAGCCACGGTTAGGGAAAAACTGTGATAGTGTTAACCATTGCAGAACAAAACATTGTATTTTGACACTTAAATCACTTGACGGCGAGAGATTGAGAAACGATCCTGTCGGTCAAGTCTCTAACGCCATTTCGCAAATGAACAAAGAAGCTATCAATGTCAGAAGACAGAATGAAAACAATCTCAGTACCACATTCATAGGCGGAAAGAAACGCGTTAAAGCGAATGGGGAAAGTCGTTATCCGAAACGGAGAGGAATAAATGAGATAGAATTAAATATCCCAATGCACCTGAGGGTATAAGACCAGTAACAGAACTCTATCCACTCGCGTGTGTAAACTGCATTCTATCAATAGAATAAATCAGAATGATTTAACCGAGGGAATGCTCAACATGAATACTGGTGAGAGATTCAGTAAAAAACAGACATTTGTCGAGACTGTCAGAGGCGTGACTGCAATCTGGGAACCATAGTGTTGCAGTTGTCCATCTTTCGTCTAGTGTGTTCTGAGCAATTGGGGCGGTTAGGAGTGAAATGTGATCAACGATAGGTAAGTTGAGTCTAGTTGTTAGGTGTTACATGAGAAATGATACGATTCAATATTACTTTCTCGAATGCATTCTGAACGATGTATGATTAAACGATAGACCCTACTTTCAAGTTGTCGTTTTTGATATTGGCTTGAGACCAATCCTGCTTGTGCACATCAGTGTTCACAGTGACGTTAGAAAGTGTCGGTATTATCCGTTAGTCCATTTACTTTGTTCATATAAGCTGTGTTGACACAAGCTGCCAGCTCAGACTGATAGCTGAATGAGGTCTAATATAATGGGTTATTTGTAGTGGTCATTAGAAAAACATCAGCCAGATTAACAGCTAATGTCTTAGTTATTTACAATACTCCATAGTCTCTTAACGTGTCGGATTCACGCCACAGGAGATTCACCAGTGACTAGTCCATTTTACCATACCTTGATGAAAGTTCAGAATCCACGCTGGATCCAGTAATGCAATCAAAACCTAGAAAAAAGACAGCGTGGATAGTTCGGCCCGCTAGATCTAATCATTAAGGAGGTAGGTATTTGTAGATCACTAGTTCGATTAAAGATGTGACAGCTGGGTGTGAAGCTTGCTTGAGACGGTAAATTCCATTACATCAACGCACGCACACACAGACAGTCAACGGTCTAGTGAATACGAATTTCTCGAATTTTTCCTCGGTCACCGCTTACATATCTGGACATACGATCAGCATAAACCCAACTGACTAAGAGGATGCATCTATTTCCCAGATCGTATGTCGTAGAAAACTGGAGGTTTCAAACGCAAGCGTTCTGGACTGTGACTATCATCGCGTACATCATTAATGTGTATGTAACTGTCATCACAATAGGTTACAATGATAGTGAATTAAAACGTTTTCTTTTGTTGCATCGGCAAATGATTATGGATGTTTCACGAGTCAGAATATGTTGGTCTCCGAAGGCTTGAAAAAAGACATGTCAGAGGACTAGACGGTCTACAAATTTACACTCTTTAGACTGCAATGTAATTAACTCAATCCAGTGTGAGAAGACTCTCAATCCAATTTCCAAGGGCTTTTTAATTTACTCCTTGCACACAATGCGATACTTCACAAAGTTATACCAGTAGAGAAGGCAAGCATATCGAACTGTTCCGGTTTATATAGATATATCTAAAACGAAAACATTTCCACTGTTTTCGGGCATGTTCGGATCTTATTAATTGTTAACGATAAAAGTTTGTTACCACTGGTTCATTACTGCTATGTAAGGGCCGTAGGCCGAACCAGCCACGTTAGTCACAGAAATGTCCATAACTTGTTGGCTAACACTGATTTGACGAGTATCCAAGCAGCGATTCTCGACTATTCCAGGACAGTATACCTGGACATAGAAACCGCCATCAAATGTGAACGGTATTCATTTTATTCTCACCGAAATTCTTGACTATTCAACAAAAAATTGACCACTTTTGTTACAAGATTAACATATCTTATCTGACTGAAATTTAATTTAGCTCCGCATTTACAATGCTGAAACCTGGCTCTCTCACTGAACACACAAAAGTGTATAGTCATTTGAGACAGTGAAGGCTTAACAGAACAAACGAACAGCTAGTAAGAATTAGAGAATGCACTCAAGATTTTAGCGTTTCTTTACTATTCTTTCTGTCGACAACACTGACAGTGGCAAATCTCGTGACTGATGGAGAAGTACACGCATTTATCCGGTAACCAAGTGAACGCAATGTAAGTATTTGTTACTTAAACACTCATTGGTCAAAATGCATTCGAGAAGGTAATATGGAATCGTATCATTTCTCATGTAACACCTAACAACTAGACTCAACTTACCTATCGTTGATCACATTTCACTCCTAACCGCCCCAATTGCTCAGAACACACTAGACGAAAGATGGACAACTGCAACACTATGGTTCCCAGATTGCAGTCACGCCTCTGACAGTCTCGACAAATGTCTGTTTTTTACTGAATCTCTCACCAGTATTCATGTTGAGCATTCCCTCGGTTAAATCATTCTGATTTATTCTATTGATAGAATGCAGTTTACACACGCGAGTGGATAGAGTTCTGTTACTGGTCTTATACCCTCAGGTGCATTGGGATATTTAATTCTATCTCATTTATTCCTCTCCGTTTCGGATAACGACTTTCCCCATTCGCTTTAACGCGTTTCTTTCCGCCTATGAATGTGGTACTGAGATTGTTTTCTTTCTTTCTTCTGACGTTTCACCTTTGAAGGAGTAGTATGATGGAATTTTCACCTGGTTAGCAAAAAGTATTTCATAACTTTAGTTGTGTATCTATTCTAATTGTCCATCTCTAGCCAAGCTTATGTTACATAACGTATCTTCTCATCTTACACTATCAGGTTTATGAGTATTTGCGCTTTGCAGTACCGTTCAGCACCCGAATTTCATTAGCGTCATCATCCATAAACTGACTCACTTCGCACACTATCACTTGAACTTTATCACATAACCCCTCTGCAACCTTGAAAGAGTGGATGAAACAATTGTCCAAGTGTTGCTGTTGTTGTTGTTGCGTCGTTTAGTTGGACATAACAT
>JTDE01001586.1:0-41956 GCA_014338405.1 Paragonimus skrjabini miyazakii | reverse complement strand
TGTCTGTTAACTCAAATCGATGACCCCTCGACTGGGACTTCTGTCCAAGTTGAAATCATAGAAATCACTAATCTGTTGATCAAGTTGGTCATTGCTCACAGGCGAAAGTGGTTGAGCGTTCACATGTGATAATTCGGTCGTGCCTAGTGTGAGGTCAATGGCACAGTGATCATCACGGCTGCCTCATGAGAGCGTGACCAGGGTTCTAGTCCCGGCCGTGGCAAGGATATGCACTACTGACGAGCTCTAATGAGAGCGAAACTCGAGTCTACTGCTTCTTCTTTTCGAAAGAGGCCGACTGGAAAGTCTATGGGAATGCGAGAGCTACGATCAACTGTGGGTGGTGTTCAATCTATAGGAAAATCAAAATCTCCCACCACTCATCAATATTCAACGCTTTGCAAAACAGGATTTTGACGAAGGTTTCAGGGTAAACCTTTTTTCGGTTTCAGAACACTCTAGATTGGTTTATGCTCTAACCTAACAGACCCTTCCTGACATCAGTAGGATTGATAAAACGGTGCCAATTAAAGTTTAAATTACCAATCAAAAAATGTGACTACATGAGTCAATGTGTTTCACACTCGGAGGATGGTTGACACGTACGTGGGTTGCTAGTAGCCAGTGTCACAGTGGTCTTCAGGTCCATGATACGGCTTCACCAACTCATAGCAGAATACTTGTGACAGATTATTGCCTTATTTCCCTGGTTTTTGAGTAAGTTCTGATGACGAAACGAATGAGCATTTCTGTCCTCCTCTCATCCCACTTGGACTCACAATGGCAGATGAGTTAAAATCCGTTGATCGCGGAGGACAAGTAAGTACCTTAGTTCTACGGTGCACACGAACCCTAGCAACTCCTTGAGGTTGATACGGTGTGTCTGATGGTCTATGAGGATGGATTCACTCATTTCGTCTGCTGCCGGCAGAAAGTATTTCAGGAGAAGTTGACAGAAAGATTAGCCGTCAGCGAAATGACGCAGAACGATCTGTTTACGCTTCCCATATCACCAGATTGCACCATCTTGACCTTGGCATGGTAGTCAGTCTTGCGAGTTGTGTTAGTCTGGCCAAGGTTTTGGCTTTGCTAAGTGTAACCATGTAAGATAGACCAATGAACAGGAGACAGACAAAATCAGTAGAGTCCGTGGAACTGTATGTTGCATTACCGGTTGATTTCGAGCACATAAGTGATTGTTCAAAGTTTTATGAATACGAATCGGATTTATTTTTTAAGGCTGCAACACTGTTGTCGTCCGCATAAAGACAGCTAATATAAAAGGGTGTCCCAAAGAAAGCTTTTCGACCGCCCGACAGTCGGCCGTGACTACTGACATATCCTTCAACATTGCCCAATTTTGGACAATTGCTGAAAGATTGGGATGGCCTTTAATACCGTGCTCAGCAATGGTCTAAATCATCTGGCGATGTATTATTCATTGTATTCGGACCTGGGCTTACTTCTCACTGTCGAGTGAGTCATATTTTGGAGTCATTGGATCAGGGGAGGATCCCTTAACAAAACCATATATCCTGTTGCCTTGCAGGTCAAGCTGATAAACCAGAGACCCCGGGCATATTGTGACATACAAGACTGGAAGGTATCCTTGGTCTGACACATTAATTCATTCACTTTCACTTTGTTTCTCTTTTTCTGCTTCTAATCTTTATTTCTTTAATCCAAGACAACTAATAAACATTGACACTTTTGATATCCACATAACTCAGTGAATAGATCAGTAAACATCTCTGGAGAGCACTGTGTTGGGTTCGGAACTGGATGTGTGCCGTGTCCATAAAGAGCGCATCCACGACCGTAGTTTTTTTAGTCAGTAGGATTCTTCCGTTGAAAACTTTACGGATTAACGTTTCTTTCTCAGTGCCTGTAGTGACAACGAGGCAGAATCTCACGGTCAATTTAGAATGTGGATCGTGTTGAGTTCAGAAACAGGGCTGAAGTCGTTCGAGTGAATCTTATTGAATGACCGTTTATGCACCATTAGATCCAACGATCCCAATAAAATCTACCGACTCGCCATAAAGACTTAGTTTGCTCGTTACACACGTATACGTCTGTACAAACGCTGATTCAGTTGTTGTCAGAAACGCTTCCTACGATGCCCCGGATGATCTTCTGAGAAAGAATAAACACTTGGACATCCATGTGTTTGCTGATGATAAGAACGCACAACTTGATCGTTTCAGTCAGGAAGGGAGGAACTTGGGTGGTACATGTGATGTCTGGAGAGGACTCAGTGACCATAATGATAGGTTGATTAATTTGTGGGTATATCACAAACTTTACATATCGAAAGGTGTACTTCAGCACAAACACTGTAATGCGTCACAAAGACCTCTATATGCCATCCAGCCAGGGTTGCTGACTGATCATATCGTCATCAGTCAGTGATGACGTCATTCCTTTGAAGTCCGAAGTTTATTTTGTAGAAGCCACTCTGTTTCAGTTGATGCTGTTGTTTGTGCAAGCTTTGTTGTATCGTTTGTTCAGCAAACATCTGTTAATCAATTTAAAACGATCAGTTTGGGAACGAGTGATGAAGCTGTGCTGAACGGCTCTCAAGCAACACTGAGAATCAAACTACCCGAAGCACAATAGTCACTCGATCCGGTCGGGTAGTCGGCAAATGCTCAACAGTCATACATGTCTACTATAAAGAAGTCGGTTCGAATAAGAGGTACTGTAAACAAGACAGAAGCGGATTTCTACTGAGTCTACAGAGATTATGATCAGACGTCAATTGACATCCTGACGTCGAATACTGCAGGGACCACCGTCAGCTGAAACAGAAAATTGTAAACAATCTGAAGGGATCGCAAAGATTAGTCAGCCGAATAAGATAAACAGATAAAAATGACAGTTTTAGCAGAGAATAACCATGTTTTGTTTTTCATGTTTCTTAGTTGTTCCGATCACTGATAAGTCGTTAGTGAGACTGTACGCAAAAAGTATGGTATTATGAATTTTAGCTTATCGCTATGACCCGATGGACGGGCTAAACATTTTAAGGTGCTGACCAGTTTGCCTGAGCCAACTGACATAGTCATAGGCGACGATAACTGTACGCTCAATTGTGGTTGTCTCGACGATTCTTCATCGGAAAACTAAACGACCCTGGAGGTTAAATTGTTGATTTTTTAAAAGATGGTGATGAAGAATCTTGATTCAACTGATCACACTGCTTCGTTCAGTATGTAAGAATGAAGTGATGACTCCCAATCAGGACTTACCAACAGTCAGTTCCATTCCCAAAAATGTCAGAAAAAATGCGAGAACCACAGGGGCACTAGCCCTATCTCTATCACATCCAAGATATTTGCGAGTCTAACAATGTAGAGGCTTTTGAAACACAAAATGAGTCAACTACAATTAGAACAGGTGGGTTTTCGACCTAGTCGTAGGTTTATCAATCAGACATACACCTTAAGACAGACATCAGAGCTTGGCCACTTTTATTTTTAGTCACCAATAGTAGTATTTCTGGATCTGATGGCTGCTAGTGATTTGGTTGCTTGGTCTCAATTCTGAGACTGTCTCCGTCGCGGAGGTGTTCCAGTAAAATATGTCACTTGGTTTAACTCATTACATGGCCTTTCTGAGTGTGTAGGGCGCAGTTATGAGCAGTTGTCTGGCGCGCTGTCTACCTCATGGGTGTACGACATAAGTGTCCGATTTCTCTACCCAGTTCAACAACTTGCTGGATAATGGTTTGGGAGGAGAACTCGGAGCTTCCGAGGATCCCAACATAGCGGCTCTGTCAGGTAGTAAGCTAACTGATTTTTAATATGCGGATGATACCGTACTACTTATTTTCTCTACAGACCATGCTGAACCAGTAACTAATGTGGCTGGTCTGTATGATATGCATCTTGCACCTTCAAAGTGTAGTGTTGTTCCGGGATTGGATTTACCCTGGTTTTAGCCTTTTTGTTGCAATGGAGGTGGTAGAGACTGTTGTTCGCCTCACCTACCTAGATAGTGTTAACTCATCGGTTTGTAATTTTGCTGATGAGGTGTTCATGAGGATTGCGAAGGAGGGTGTTATGTTTACAGATCTTCCGCATTTATGATGTCGGCGATACTCCGAATTGTTCACTAAAGGAATAGTGTGCAGTATACCTGTGCGCCAGGTCATTATCTGTTGATCGAAAACCTGGTTCATTCGCATAGAAGGTGCACATAGGCTTCGGTATTCGATTCACATTCTCTTCGTCAGTTAACTTTTATCAAATGAGCAACTATTCTCTAACTTTTCTCCACTGAGAGGCACCGTCTACCAAGATAGGGACTGTTCTGTTCGCTGGAAATGTTTATTGACATGACAGTGCTTAGTAGTTAGTGACCAATCTCTATCCGTAAATGTGTGGAATTCTCTTTTCTCTTCATAAACTCCACTTATTTTTGCTTACATCTTCTTCGTACGTATGTAGTTATTTATCGATCGGTCATTTTGTGGACTACTATCGAGACTAGCTGCGGCCCAAACCGCTGTATCCATGGGTTCGACTTAAAACTAAGGATGTTTGTGTGGACGTATGATAGCATCGGGGAGCTATATAGAACTGCCGCTGTTCTGAACTCTGTCCACTATAAAATTGTTTCCGGGTTACTAATGCCTTGATCTTCCAGTATGTAGTCTGCGATCAACACGCCTTATTAAAACACGTCGTTCCATCATTTTAAATACCAGTCACACTGAGCACTTCGTAAAGTACGTCTTTTCAATGCCCAGTCCAAAAGGGGTTTTGGTGATACCTGGTTAACAAACAGCACAAACGGACCACCTACATTGAAAACTGAGTGCACCGATTATGCGTGAGACAGTACGAAGGGAAAATTGATAGTTAGTACTCCTACGTAACTCCATAGTTGAGCTAAACTGAGGACGACTGAGTGATTTCAGTAACTGTCCGTGATTTTGGGGTGACTTTTCCGCTGTTCGCTGTTTCTTGGATGTGTGTCCTAGTTATAAGTTATCCTGTGCGTTCCATTCTCTCAGCTAACTGACCATCTGGGGATAGTTAAGTAAGTTAGAGTCTAGTGAATATACTTTTGCTTCCTACGGACCGAAGGCTACAGGCTACTTGACACCAAAATATATGAAGACGTACGATGTGCTCGTATAAACTAGCTGATAGTCAGTCAACTTATAAGGCAAAACGAAGTGATTCATAAACGTACATTTTTTGGCAAGCAGTATTTACGTCAACAGCCTAGAGATGAAAGACTTGATCGTGTGTACCTGTCTCTGAATTGTAACGTAAGCACTGGGGTATACGTACTGGATCCCGTAAATCCACGGAGGTCGGAAATCATGAGGATGTGTCCGTGTGCCATCATTCCATGAAAAATCCTGGGAATGATTCATCTGACCATATCAGCGAATGCGGACAGGTACATCGTACTTACACGCATCAGAACCAACTTAAAACCGACGTGGGCATTTCTCTAGCCCATCTGTTCACTGCTGAATATTCACGGCGTCGACCAACGGTCCAATACTAAGACCATGTCATGTCACGTAATCTGTGCGAACGCCGATCGTTTGTCATCAGATCCAGGACTGTCCCTTTGGTGGTTCGTCACAGAGCACTGTTAAATTAAGCGGTGATATGCAGCCTGAGCGGTCTTTATTGAGATGCTTTGTGCAAATAGACAGTGGCGATAGCTATTGTCAACGATAAACATGAAGTCGAAGGTAGTCAAGAAAATTGAACGTGTTCTAATCTACTAGAAGTGTCCCTCATAAATCAAAAAGTAACAAAAAGTCTCGTGAACTCCGAGTCCTCTCAAGGTCATATACACATAGTAAGCATGAAATGGCTGCAATGTGAGAATTGGGTGATTTTTATCTTCTTTTATTCATTTTAGTCGGATTGTCAAATATATTTGCTGAGGGTTGACGGTAGGCTTATCCATGTATTGAAACACAACGATGAGGACAGTCTTGTGGTATTTGCTCTGACCATTATTTTAGTGAAGTGGTTTTCACTTCTGTGATATCACTGCTTCGCTATAATAAACTCGAACAGTAAGTCTACCCCAGTTCCCAATTCTAGTCCACGAAGTAAATCAGTAACCTGAATGTGTTCCAAGTGACTATGTCAACCGTGTTAACATTCGCCTTACCACAATTTTCACGTGATCATCCTGACAACGAACGTTATTGGTTTATTTGAAATCAAGGCTCAGCGGATGATCCTTCATAATTTACAATGAATTTTGAAGAGCAAGCATCTTTATTGCACATTATGAGCTCTTAACAAACGTACACCCACGTCTCATGTACCGATAGTTAATTGCTAACCAAAGTCTCGTGACAAACAGCTAGTCTTAACACTTGACAGGTTTAATTTGGAAAGTCATTTGCATTAACCCTAAGATCTCTGTTGATCGCTTGAGTGAACAGGCCAGTGTGCTAGGCACATTATCACGTAAACAACGATCAAAAGAGACAAATAAAAGAATGTAGTCAAAATTTATGACTTTCGGGCATCGGGAAAAGTTTAGAAAGTGAATCGCCGCTAGTCGGATGGGCTTTGTACTCTTGGCTAGACAACCTCGCACTGTTACTCGGCTGACAGACTGATGAAAACGGTAAACCGCCGATTGTAGCTGTCATACCGTCGGAGTACGCTCATTCGCCAGTTCGCTCGTGCGTGCGCACGCAAGCTGCTACCATATTTCGTTAAACCGGCCATACACTTTGAGTGACAGTACAAACATACTTCAGTCTCAGTGTTTTATAGTTCGGACCATAGTTTATTGTCATTTCAGCTGATACCTGGCACTCATTGTTCTTGTGTTCGTGATTAATTAACAGGCGCTACTTTTGGTGCGTGTATTACATTGTCAACGTTGTTGGGCGGCTACATACATAAACTTTAGTCAACCGAGTAAAAAAAGTTAATTTAAGCTTAAGTGGCAAAATAGGGCGCAGAGATAAGCGCTGACCACCTATTTCAGTACTACTAGTGTTAGTTTATACAATAGGTAACAGCCTAAACTAACGGGCTTAAGGCGTATTGCTGGTTTTGTCGATCGTCGTCATTTTCTGTAAGTCTATCTGACTAAGTTTAACTTTCAGGAGACGACTGTTAATTTGACGAATGATGGCATTAGAGTTGCCAGTCAAGACGCGAGCAATTATTTGGTTCACTCGACCGAAGAGAAATAAGCCATTGTGGTGGGTTATCCTGACCTGCTTTGTGGTCTGCTGTTTGTTGGCCATTCCTGGAAAAAGTTCCTTGGATTGACAAGTGTTCGATCGAGTGATGCACATATATCTTATTGGAGTTGACAGACAAGCGAGACCAGCTTAACAGGAAGCCGCATGTTAGGTGTACAGAATACGAACAGTCAGCATACACAAGGAGAGTAGGTTCCATGAAAATGGACAACAATCTGTCTATCGGTTCATTTATTAATCAGAAAAATGCGTGTACATGTGAAGGTTAACCGAGGATTATAAACACGGTATGGAGCGGACGAACCGGTAATTGTTTTGTGTGCACCAACAGCTTCTTCGTTCTGTAGTGAATCACCCAGACGTTATCGAACTTCAGTGCCCTTTTGTGTGCACCCAGTAGGGGTATGTTCAAGTAAAGACAGACCAAAATACTGTTTTGTCCATCCCAGAAGGTGGATATTTAGTAAAAGCTCTACGGTGTCTCCAACAGATACAATATTACCTTCTTCCAGTTAATTCTTGTGCAAAGTTATCCGGACTAACGAGAAAATGTGCTAAATTATAGATACTAGAAAAACCGTAACCACTGTTACCTGCAGATGTGCAACCGTAACTGAATATTATAAGAGACACAGCTAATACTTAGGAAGCACGGAATAAAGAGAGAGACGCAAAATCGAAGAAGGTTTGGAAGTAAAGGCTTACGTAATTTGGATTGTTGAATCACAATAAATTCAATGAGATTGAAACGAGGAATAAAACTTCCTGGTTGGCAGGTCAAAAAACATGACCGGAAATCAATGCAAGTAATGGAGAGTACACATACGGTGCATAAGACGTTGACAATGACTCCAGAAATAGAATATAAAAAGTTAGTCTATTCAGTTCAGAAATCACGTCAAACTACGGCTTATTCCGACACCTAACAGATTGAGACCTAAGTGGGCTTTGGTTTAAACTTGTAATTTGGAAAGATCAACAAAAAGTTGTTAGCAATTCGTCTATTTAAAAAGGAGAAGTATGGCGCTAATACATTTGGATGTATTGGACGATAAGAATAGGTTGGTAAGACCGTTTTCTAGGGCGAACGATTAAGACATCTGATTGTCGGGTCCCAACTACATAATCCGCATAGTTAATACAGTGTTTCCTTGGGAATGGGCATAGGCTGCCCATATGTATTAGCCGCCATTTATGCACATCCAATTGTCGTTTCCCTTGTTTGTTTCAACCTTGTTCACGTCAGTGATGGCTTAAACCCTTTCTATTTCATGATATTGTGTGTCAGTTTAGCCACGTTCTACCCTCCGCGTTCATTTCTGTTAACACTGTTTAAAAATACTTGCTATTCGCCATTTTCCTTAGCTGGTTTGTAACTTGGAAGTCATGGGAATGAGTGAAATTGATTGGAACGTAATAAAGAAATTTCCCCCCTGAATAATCTATTTAGCGTTGACAAATTCCATTTATGTGAATGGAGTCAAGGCGTACAAAAACTGCGATTTGTGTGAGGTATGAGCGATTGATCGATTTTAATCCACAGAATGACCCAACCAAATTGTGTAGTGCACTCGCAGGGCCGCGTCATAGAGACTGACAACAGGGTTTGAGGCACTCACAATAGTTTACACATGTCGACCACCACGATGTACGTAAATGGCTTGTGAGTGGTATACAGTGGGGTACACACAGTTGTGTATGCACACAAACCGCCAAATTGTTCACGACTTGTTCAGACATGATTAAGAGAGGAAAAGTGCGTACTCTTGTATGTGCACGCGAACTTACAAAAACAGTTTCCCTTACGATCTTGGTAACATTCAGTTGGTCACATGACCAGCATTTGCGTGTACATCGGCCAAACGACTAATGAACAGACTGTGTTCGGTGTGGATTGCGCTGCGATCAGTTTAAGGGAACGAGCCCTCGCTGTGTGTGCTGGGAACATGAAATTCATTTGCGCTGGGTGCCCTAACTCGGGATGCTTGGTTGTACAGCAAGACGTGAAACCTTGATCCTTGTGTTTACCACTCCGGTGCGCGAACTAGCTGCCAAGAGCAACAAAAGACAGTTGAACACGAGCAGTTTGTTATTATGGAGAGGGTCTTGTTTCTCGTTTGGTAACGAACGAAATGCTCATGTGTTTTAATCTAACACTCACATAATGAAGTAGTCACTTCGACTACTTCATAAGCTTGTTTGACGTTTTTTGAGTGACCGTCCAAATTCCAAATTTCAGTGAAGTTTTTCTGACAGAATGAAATCATTGTTGCTGACCTTGTGCGACGGACGAACCGTATGCATGTTTTTAGCGTCCAACCAGGCCAACGAAAAGTTATGTTCAACAACTCCATTAAGCACATGACGTCAACATAATTTATGGTATTGGCTCAACGCTCCGCACCCGCAAAAATCCTTGACCTTTCTATATTCCTGTCATTCTAACAGGAGCAAGAAGCTTACGTTGGATTACAATATGACCGCGGGTTTCAGTAACACAATAATTTGCCTGACTACCTGTGCAGTGACAGATTTGAAACTCACTTATCTGAGCATCGCTTCAGTCGGCTAAAACGGTGTTCATAGTTTTGGTGATAAATGCGATCATGATTAAAGGAAAAGAACTGCTTTTGCGGGGATGATGTGCATCTGCGAACACCAGAAAACTTTACTGTACTAAACTGTGTTTAGATAATGTTCACTAGAACAAGGTGGTAGTGTTTTCCTAGTATTTGTTGAAAGAGCAGACAGCTGTGTACTACACATATAGTAGGTTTAAATCGGTGATTCGACTGTGCGATGGAACCCATACTTAGATATGACACACATGGAAAGCTTGATGTGGTGTGATAACAAAAACCAATGTGATGGTCATATATCAAATCGAACACCACCCACATTTGATCACAGTCGTTGCATTCAGATAAGGCTTTCAGTAAACCCATTTCGTAACGAAACATTTGAATGGAGTTTCCTTCTTATTAGAGCACATCAGTAGTGCATATCCTTGTCCAAGCCGGGATTTGCATTCCGACCCTTGCGTTTATGAAAATAGCTTGTTAGCCACAACACCAATAACTTCACACTAAGTGTGACCGATCAATCATGATTAGGCACTCAACCGTAACCTAGTGTGAATAGTGTTCATACTGCCTGATCGTTTCGGTTAAAGAAAGAAACTCCACTATAATGAGATTTCCAGTTAGGAAAGCCTGGTGTGGTTTCATTTGATAGCACCAATGTGATGTCTATATTGTTGACAGCATGATGAACAGGTTAGTACAAAATACGATTCCACGCTTTGGGCAATGAGGACCAAAGAAGAGCTGCATCATGTGGCCACATCCTGTGTTTGACAACCTAATGAAAGAAACATTCGGACATATTGTTGATCCCGAAGGAATTCATAATTGTCCTCACCAACGAACAGTGGAAACAGTGTATTGTTCAATGTATACTAGCATTACATCGGTCTA
Organism: Paragonimus skrjabini miyazakii; assembly: GCA_014338405.1. Taxonomy (NCBI): domain Eukaryota; kingdom Metazoa; phylum Platyhelminthes; class Trematoda; order Plagiorchiida; family Troglotrematidae; genus Paragonimus; species Paragonimus skrjabini miyazakii. Next base: position 31,270 of record JTDE01001586.1, on the reverse strand, counting down.
TGCAAGCAAGTATTTAGCTGCTCACCGTCGGTGAGGAACTGGCGCGTCACATAATGTCATCGCACCAAAACTGCACTATAAGTGGGAGTATTTTGCTGTGGGCATGTGAAAATTTACTTTGCTCGCTACATCAGTGGTTTATTGCGATCCATGTGGTCTGATGCTGGGCTGGGACTCATTGGTTGTACTAGTTTACTTTGTTAGCCTCTATTGCACATGCTACAGAAGTGTTTCCGGGAGACAGAGATGGTTAGATTTTTCCAAATTATTTCAGCGCATTCCTTGACTCTCATTTTAACTGCCCATGTTATGCTTGGATTTGCACATATACAAACGCTAGCGCATGCTGCAGTTCATCAATGGGTGTTGAAAAGTTTGACAAATTTTCACTGGTGTCCGGATCAGTTCCAATGTAAACTACTACTAGGTAAACATTCCTTGTGAATGAAAACATGCAATTTTAGTCACTTATACGTGCTTGCATCTGTACTGTTGATAAAGCGTGATATCCATTTGTTGTGTACTTAGTGAACGTTACGGTATCGGAGGTATGCAGATGGCTAAAGCTTGTGTACATCTGTCAAACGCATGTAACGAAATCGTCTAGTTATATCAACGTGGCTTCAGCCAGAAGGTTTCCACCTAATTCCTTCTTCACTTAGTTAAGTGAGGTTACATTTTCTAAAAAGTGAAAGACTTGCAGAGCTTTAGCTTCTTAATATAAGTCATTTTGAACAGCAATCAACTTGGGCGACATTCACTTTTTTTGACTGTGGGTAGACCCTAATCAATGTTCGCTGACATTTATCACGTTCTTGCCATCATCCACACCTTGGAATGGTTTAAAACTCGTAAGTGAAAGATCACTAGCATGTCTACTTAAATGAACTCCTATGGTAACGATTGCGCAATATCCATGTGTTCACTTCGAACACGATTGATATCATGTAGTTGTATGCGATACATGGTTTAGGAGGGAACAGTAACAACAACAATAGTATCGACGTGACTTGACCAGAAACAATGTTTTTATGTAAATTCACACCTACACTGATGTTTAAGTGATGTTTTTGCTCACGCTGGGCGCTTGATTATGTCAAACCGATAGCCGCTTAGTTTGTGGATAAAAATAGAAACGAGCTTAGCCTTAAACGTGGGTCAGTATATTTTGTTAGCCCGACGAAGTATAGTGATAATCTGTTTACTACTCCTAATTTAGAGTCTAATCCGTCTGTGATCTCGGAAGGCCTGAGATAAAAGCTTACTTTGCCATTTGCTGAATAGGTGATACAAAGTTCCTAACGGTAAAACCGTAAAATCGATGCATTGATATGAATCGATTTATAAGTTCTCCTTTTCTACACCCAGTTGATTGACTGGACAAGACGAACAGCAAAATCAGATTGACTTGTCTTGTGTAAGAAAGTTTTGAATATGTTTCTATCCTTTTTGTTAATCGCGTAGAGGAAAGCCATACCAACATATGGGTTAAACAGGGCAATGGAAGAACGGCTTCCTTACCGTACCACAGAGGCTGTCTACCGTCCTCATAGTTGCTGAGTTTCGGAAATCGTTTCATTATATGAGTGTACCAGATTGCATCGCACACGTGCACACTTATTGTCTGAGCCCCTTATGGTGTATTCCCGTTCAGCATGCACTCCAGTCATGTAAACTTATTAAACCAACTGTTTACCTCCTCAGATCGATGACTACTATATACTCATTTTTTCATGTTAATGACATTTGCTTCGTAGTTTGTTGTTGTACTAATTGACACGCTGGGTTATAACACAAAAGTCCATTTTTACCTCACGCATTAAATCGGTTGCGTTTTCAGGGAATATGATTACCCTGCAATGTGTCTGAGTACGCCTCTGTCTCTTGTGTTCTGTGTACTTTCTGTGTTTCAAAGATTACAGTGGTTCAAAATGTTGATAATCCATGGTCAGTAAATCACGTTTCGAAGCCCAATGTGTACAGCTTACGTCACACACACGTGCGTACCTCATATGAAATTAGAAACTGTTGTCATCCGATACACACACGTGCCTCGCTGAAAGCTTCCGGTCTATATACGACGTGTGATACCCGTATCAGTTACCAAGGTCTGTCCTTTAGGTTAGTAACTCACATGCCACGCATTGAAGTACCCTCTTTTAAGATAACCGAGAATGGTAGTGAAGCATAGTTAGTCTTTTGCAAAGATTCAGTATTGTCTTGTTTTGTTTTTCTTTTAATAAGTGCAGGGTCAGCACAAACACAACAAATCTCCATTTCCTGTCCTTCCTCGTTCTCTCTCTGTATGTGGATGTTTATGTGATTACTCAGCCAGCTCGGTTAACTGGCACAAGATAGTGACGGGGCGGAAACCCTTGGCCCGCTGTTATGTTGCACTACCCTCATTCAACCGTATATCCTCGAAAAATGAGGTGGCTGACCCCGAAAACACTGAGACTGTTAGCCTGTCCCTGAGCCGATAAGTACCCGTAGAATATTGATCAGGTCACTTGCCATAAGAGAAAGAAAATAGCATGTTGACCTATTGATAACGAACGTGCACGGCTGTTCTTAGTTGGGATGAGCACAAGTGAATGTTGTCATTCGAAATGAGTCTTCGTTTTACTGATGAGTCATTTAAAGGGAGATATACGTGGTTTCTCAGCAATTCCTACTCACAATATTATTCGTTATACAGTGTCCACAAGTTTGTCTGTTGATGCTGAAACATCCAGCACTGTTTGAAAAAGGTATTCCACACCGAATTACCCACAGGCCTTTTATTGGCCACCAAAACCAAAATGCTCTGTGCACATATATTTGTACAGTAAAGCAGACGGAATTCCCTGAAAGATTACTACAATTTATTTGATCGCTGTCATTTAAGCAAGTACCTGAATATTGGCTCACCCTCCTCGAATAACTCCAACTATACGAATTGTAGACATTGTTCAAACAAACCAGTCTATTCTGTAGAATCCGTCTAAACTGAATGAGTACTGTCTGCTCGGATAATAGATCCGCTCTTTTCTCCTTTATTTACTCACAGTAAATGTGATAAAAGAGTTTGCTATTAACCGAGAAAAACTTATCACTTTCTCGTATTGCTGTATGATGGTGTTCTTTTTCTACTTCATCGTAAACCTCCAAACGTACCAACAAATCGCTGAATGTTGTCAAAGATATCATCGTCTAAGATAATAGAGGCAAAATTACAGTGGTCGTAGAAGTTCTACAGCTGGCTGCTTTTCTTCCAAAGTGTTCATTCAAACTTTAATTCGTACATGTGGGTTCCAATGCTGGACATACATTAATGTTACAGGCTTATCTGTACAGTGAATTATGTCAAAAATAATTACTATGTTTTTGGACTGGTTTAACTTATTATGGTTTATCTTACACTGTTGACGCGAGTGAAGTCATGACGAGTGGTACACTAAATTTGATATAAACCTATCAGCGGACCTATTTTTTTTACAAGGAAGAAGCAAACATGTTTGTTTTGCTTTAACATAGGACATTTGGCGAGTAACGGGTACAAATCGGAACGTACTGTGTGCAGCTTGATCGCTATCACCATGGCATAAAATATATTAGTCATGACTGCAACTGCAGCTTGTGCTGTCTTCTTCAAAAGAACACATTTTAAGCCGATGCACGCAACGTTACGACACACGTATGGTTAGTTTTAGTTCCGTCTGTTGGGGTATGCGTAATTATTGACAAACAATTTACTCCCCCGATTTGGCTGACACACACTGAGTTACCAATTGCGAGTAAATTTGTACTGATTGTCGCGAAATCTAGCACATAAGTAAAGTCTCTGCGTGAGAGTCGGATCGCGTGATCGGCGATCTGGGTGTCAGACATCAGTACAATCGTCTGTACGCAGAGGACAGTTGAGAACCTAAACAATGCTAACGTTCGACTGTCTGTGATGTGGAAGGTTTGAGATCGTTCATATCAAAAATGGATCGAAGTTCGACATGGTTACTGCGGCAGACAATATAGTAAGTTTTGTGCCTTCTTACCAGCGTGACGTGCATGATTTCTGTGAAACAGAAGCACACACGTACACTCAGTAGATTGTAAGCTAATTCGTAAATGGCATAAAAAGTTCAACCTGGTAGTCAATTCATGGTTGTTCCCTTAATCTGCACTCGAACGTACAAACGGTGAGGCAAAAATAGTACGGATTCGGAAAGTGAAACGCTTATTGTTCTCTTCATTTCCATTAACATCGTAGACGCTGGTCAATTTGAAATTTAGTCATTTAGCTTTCCCTTTCAAATGAATCACAGTAAGTTTGAACTGCTCGTAGAATTTAAGTGTCATGTTTCCCTCTACAACCAACATTTGATTCAAAAACAAAGGCTTCACATTCAGTCAGAAGATTTTGATTCAGAAATTATCTGTTTCATCTATTCTGCTATGCGCAAAAGTTGAATTCATTATTGTGACTTATTGTATCACCAGCACTATTACGAAGACCGGAGTGTCTCTACATTGCATATTTTTGAAAGTACGCTTGACGAAGATGTGTACTGTAAGCATTCTAGTTCACATCACTGTAGACGCAGTTTGATCTAACTGTTCACCTAACTGGTATACGGCTGCTACTAGGGTCTGTAAATAAGATACACTAAGTGTAACCTGATTCCCTCCCTCTGACTTTGTTGCAAATTAATGACGTATTGCATCACCTGCTGGATGATGTTGAACAAGACACTGAATGACGTGTTTAACCATGCACCGACTACACCCAAGTGAGCGAGTACGCTCCGTGAGTATCTAGCTAAATTGGTAAACTGAGGTCATTTGTTCGAATGACACTTTTATCTAACGTGGGTTGAAAAGGTGCAAACACACAAATCTGAGACAGTCAGTTGGAATTCAGCGCAGCGATGAGACACCTACACATCAAATAAAGGGGTGTGTTGGTCTAATTATCTCCCAATATATTTGCAAGACTGCGTGCAAGAATAACAATCTGATTAGTTACCTCTTGTGAACAGAAACCACACTATAGATGAATAGACGTATTATTGATACAGTTCTATTCGATTCATATACTCATGGCGGCTGTTTCACGACATAACACGTGATAGGTGCGAAGGCAGGTAACTTTGTTTAGTGAACCCTATACTCCACTCATTTGAGCAGCTTGTTCACGAATGTTTACTGTCAGATGTCACGCAAGTTAACGGTGTGAAAACTTAAGTGTAGAGGGTTGTGTCTACATATTAACTTGCTTGTTGTGAACTCATAATCCGCCAGGTCCAATCAGGAACTCTTTTTTATGTGGGTATTATTAGGACACCAAAGGGGTTTAACACTTCGGTCGTTCACAAGTGAGGTGTGACCATTGTGAACGCCGTACACATGAAGGACAGGATATCTCAATAGAAACTGTTACTCAAAAGTAATGACACAGAACGTGGAAAACTTTCGTTTGATGGATATGATTGTAGTGGTTAATCTTGGTAAACGCGTTACCTTCTATGTTCAACCTAGGGTCAAGTTGAAATCTCTTTGCTTTCTCAACGAGACTGTGATATTCCGCTTAACCATACTCAAATTAAGAGTGAGTTTAAGTTATGTCGACTATTGTATGTATGCGTTTCGATTAAAAGGGATCTGCAGTATAAGTCGACGTTTAAGTTGATCAGTGTAAACTGTGTTAATGAATGCACACTCTGATACCACGGACCATTCATCTACATATGACTGATTAACAGAATATGTCCACAAATTTCGCTGCACAATATCACTGCCAGTTAGGTTTTGTGTCACAGAATTAACTGTCACTCAATCCCTAAAGGTTATTTCTAAGAAAAACGACGATGTCGCACAGTATAAGGACGTGCAAGACAAAATAAAGTCAGCCGATACATATATATATATATATATATATATATATATATATATCACTGTCGATACATGTGCTTCCGTGGTGTCCAACGTTTTCAATACCTCAAATAAACAAATGAAACTGACAGAAAAACGTACTGGTTTCTGCCCGGCCCTGGATGTATCGATTTATCATTTACTTATTGCCAAACAATACAATCCTCAAGCAGTTAACAGAATCATGCGTTGGTGGTCCTTCTAACTAGTTGAGAGCTTTCGACCTCATTGACAGGACTACTCTCCAAACCTCTCTAAACAAGATCGATGTCTCCTATGTGATAAGCTAGTCCAAACTTATACATGTACACTTCACAGGGAATAAACATTAATATGACGTGTGACTGCCATTTCTCTTCACTAGCACTGTTCGACATGTAGCCTTACTGCTTTACATTCCATTCTAGTTACAACACTTCTGAAGTGATGAATCTAATGAGTTGAATTACACTTACGATATTAGTTTCAGCCCCATATGCTTCGAACCGTTTTAATACGTTTGGTGACAGCTGTTTGTCGGCGTAGAATATGTTGTTTATAACACACAAAATTAGTCCAACAATGTTGGTGTGACCCTGCGATCAATCTTGATGGTGGCACTTGAATTCTTACTTAACAACTCAGCGGCCACAAAAATGTTGATCGTAATGTGGGTGAATTAAACACTGATCGTACTTCAAGGGCCAGAATGACGTTCCTTAGTGTGCTGGAATAGCGGTAAGTTTTCCTCGAAAAGGTGGACGTATATTGATGTGGATATGTTCTGTCCTTCAGTATAGTTGTGTTACGTTGTATGAATGTTGTAAACCTGTTACGTCTTTTCCAGTCAATGCTCAAGCCCGATTGATTGTGTGTAGTCAAATCATCGTGTGAGCAACGATGCTCTTTAGGTACAGTGACAATGGACACTGTATACATATCTATACCTCTCCGTAAATAAGGCTATTTCTCCTCATCGCATTCGTTTTTTCTGAAGCATGCTTCATACACCTAACCAGTGATGGATTCGCAGAACAAAACATGAAATCGGATGGAACAGGGAACTCGTAAGTGTTCACACGATTTCGATGTTAAAGCGTGTCTCTACTGCACTCCTCCCGAAAAAACGTTAAAGGCAGCTGACGTTGCTAGATACAACACTTCATTACAGTTATATGCATGTTACTTTAACACGTGCCATTTTGTGCATGCTGTACGTAAACAACCAAACCTATCTACAGATCTTAGTAAGCCGAGAGGTAGCGAAGAAATTCCCTGCATTGTTACGTAAACTTTTGTGTTATCATTTATCGCCTACCTGCAGTGAACTACTGGTATCATAGTTCCTAACGCAGGTTCGAACATTGGCTACCATACAGGGTTAGTTCTTCAATCTCTTGAGTAGACAGACCATGTCTTCTCGCTAACCTATTGAGGCATCCAGCTGTCCATAGCCAGCTGTCCTAGCAGATAGTCAACCGAGCGGGTGCTTGGAAGTGTTGGAGCGAAGTGACGCTTGATCAGTGAGATCACTTGGGGATAACGTGATAGTACTGACGGGAATTGGAGTAGCAGTAAATTAAATATCAACTGATACTCTTCCGGGTTATCTGCAAATTTTCAGGCGGATTGTCAGCATTCTTTTTCGAGTTTGGTAGGACAATCGATATAGCTGTTGGAGTAACAATTTGATGCTGATCAATGTAGTTTGTCGTACCTTTTGACAGTCACTAGCGAATGTCAATCGAAACAACTTGTGCGTGATAAAACAAGCAACTGGATTTGGTTATCGGGACGTGCCAATAGCTGTCGGATTTTATTTAGTTCTATAGTGTTTGGATGGTTCGGTTTGAATCCGAAACGAGTGCAATGTATTCAGACTGGACTGTAGTGATCTGCTGACTGTAGTTGTGGAAACAGTAACTTTCTGAGTTCCACATGATTACTTTCCTACTAGTTTACCCTGCTGGTTTGGTGAAACTTCATGACTCAGTCGACCAGTTAAACCTATTCTGTGAGTTTACTCGTGCAACTACGAGCAAAACTTATACGGGATCTTTACTTCAAACCTCGATTTGAACACGTTAGTGGGAGTGAAGACACTGTTTGTTGAAAAATTTGTCCCAGTAAGAAGGGTGTCAGCACATGTTATTTGTAGCCAGGTTATATTATGTTTGCATACTCTTTCCAAACTAGACATATCACAGTTTGGAATGTTTGGAATACTCAAATTGGTTGGTGTGTTAGCAAGTTTAACCGTAGGTCACTTTTAACGAAGTGTAAACATCGATTGGTCAACTGTCAGGATAATTGATCATCTAGACCCGAGCTTAGAGCTGACAAATAAATTCGGAGCTGAGCAATTAGTTTAGTACATACAATTTTTCGTTTTCTCCTCGTTACAGTTCCTATTTGAGCTACTAATTTGAAACGTAAAATTTTGGTGTTAACACATCACCATTAGCTGTTTTGATCCCATGTACGGAAGGTTGTTGAACTATATTTACTGAACAAATAGCCAGAAAACGTGGAAGTACACAATCTCCATGACATAACGTGGTTCCTGTTCGTTTTTTATACGCATGCCATTTTGGGTGAAGTTTATAAATCTTCTGACAGATACACAGTATGTATTATAATTTGCTCGCTGTGTACGTTTACTGCTGATTGCTCTAATTCTTCTCATGTTTATTGTTCTAAAGCACAGGAGTTGTGCAGGGTAACCAGTTACCCATGATGACCCCAAAGAATACTAAACAGAGAACGAACCCGCTTTTTTTCAACAGGTCGACCTCGCGCGTGAGTGGGGAAAAAGATGAATATGTGGGTTGTACTGACCAGCAGAGTTCAAAGGAGAGCGGTTAGCGCTGAACTTGATGTGCTGAACGATTACACCTGGATTCACTCATGTTGTTGTCCTCTCTATCAAAGTCTACTTACTCCAGCGCGCTATGGGTGTAAACATGAGAAACCTAATAACCGTATAAGACCCGAAATACAATAGAATCGGTCTGATTGGCTCGCGGCTAATCAACCGTTAACTAGTCGAGTAGAACGTGTATGGAAATCAGCGGCACAAGAAGTATCGGTCTCATGTAATAAACATGAATATCACGAGGTTTGATGAACTTTTACCCCATCGTTTGCACTCATACGTATCCAGAGATACACTAGGTTGTTTGTTTTTCGCTCGGTTGTTGTTGAAAACCTCATACTTTAAGATCAATTTTGTCAAAAAATCTACATCACCTTCATCTTGTTGTCCTATATTAGTTTTCCGCTTCTTTGTTTCGTTATATGGTGGTTAATGGCGTTTACATGGTCTTTCTCCGTATCTACAGATTGGTGTACACTAAACGAATCACAGTGAGGCTGAGCGTAGAATCGAAGACCGCATTGTGACTAACACTGAACAAGGGGCTACACTACGGTGTCTTGTGATCGAGTCAAGTTAACAAACGTCAGTGGCCAGGCTATCCGGAGCATGTGGGGGCAACTGCTGGGAAAAATTTGGTCAAGACAGAACATTGTAGCTAAACCAGCCATAGCCCCGATTCTGCATACTAGACATTGGCTGACCTGAACCAGTCAGGACACTAGCTAAGTGCAAGCTCTTATACAACGTTGGAACACCAGCTCGATGTATCCACTAGGTGTTTCCATTGTTTGCTCTGCCTGTGCTACTGCAATCCACTTAGTTTCGGAATATCTAAATTGGAAAAGATACTAAACCATGCCTAAAATTCCTTATCCCCCCAACAGTCGCTCCGAGTTCACCTGCCTCCCTCGCCTCAGCCAGTTGAACCAGGTAATGTTGATTATGTTATCTACCTCAAATCAACCGAGCTCTTGATGTGGTCGTTGTCTCGGTAGCTCTATTACGAGCGGCTTAACTATCTGGACTACCCTCTCTCAAGCAGCTGATTGTATGACTCTTCACCATATGAACAAGAGTGTCGGTTCGTGTTACAATTCTGTGGTCTTCATCTGGTAAAGATGCACAAAGACTCGTTCAAACTTAGATCGTACGAGAACAGTGAACAATTTGAACAACCGTATGTCCATTTCTCCACACTCCATATGCTCCAGGCGCAGAATATCAAGGTCATGGATCAACCTGACACTTGGCATTGGAAACCTGAACCCATCCGCCCATCACATTATTGGATGGTTTTCTAATTGCAGTCCAAAAGAAGTCGGCCCTGTTTGTCGCCTACCAGGTCACCTGGCAAGCGAGATGGAAATTTGCATTTGAATGCTAAACGCGCTAAAGGTTGTGAGTGATGTTCAGTGTAAAAAATAGTAATAATCATCATGACACCAAAACGACGTTACACGTGTCTCCGTATGCCAACGGTGACCTGAATGTAACCACGTCTGGTACTGGACCAAATTGATACGGTCGGTGTACTGTTGAACGCACACAACCGATGTGCGGTTTTCTGTAAAGCCGTAAAATAAAAGACTAGTCGATAATGAACGTTGGTGGTCGGAGGTTTGTACAGCACTTATATGAAAGGACGGTACGTTCTTCAGATATCTTCGTTGTCAGTTCATTTGTTTTTTTTACAGCAGGCGACTCAACGTGATGCAGTATGAGACCTATTCCCAGTCCTACAGAACGTATGAGTTAAAAACCCGAGAATCATTTCAAAGGACACCAAGTGGTCAACGATTGGAGGTGCCCACAACAAGATCGATTTTGGTTCCAATCCAAGTGGACAATACGCTAAAATCAGCTTAAATCTTAATTCGGTTTCGCGTGCATACACAAGAAGTGTCTGACATGTGTTATCAATCGACAACGCTAAACCTCAGGTTGCAGTCGTTGTGTTGTAGACGTCCATTCCAAGTGACTGAGCTAGCACGGGATTAAAATAACGGTTGAGCTGCTTTTTGTTCGATATCCAGTATATAGTGAACAATCCGTAACTGATTCACGGTCTACGATTAAAGATAACCACCAGGGACTAGACTTGCTCGATAGGTTGCACTACCTTATAGCAGATAGTCAGGTAAACGAAATCTGTACTGTATCGACGAGACCTCACGTAATTAACTGAAGTGGGTTGATTGAGACTGGGGTGACATTATATATATATTTTAAAAACATTCGAAGCGTCAGTATGAGGACTGTACAAGAACACCACATCACTTTCGACGTAGTGACCTTTTATTAGGGCAATCAAAAGTTTGGTGTAAGATCAGTTACGTTTTCGTGAATTATTTTGGACCACACTCTTATATGGCACACCTGTTTTTGGTTCTTATCTCTTCTCTATTTATTGTGGAATCTTTCACTTAACCCAACTGAGGTAGTTGAAGAAAATCGTCTACATGAATGTGGCTTTATGGATCGAATTATTAACTGTGTACTAGCGGTGATAAAATGGTCATTCGTATAGAACTAAGCAGTGATAACTGAATTCCGATCACCTGTCGTCACTTCGGAATAACGATTGCACTGTCACGATGTATAGCTGAAATATGATTGTGAACCGTAGCATGATGTTAGCCCCCTACTCGAGCTGCTCTTGAGTTCTATACGTAACACAGATATCTTTGCACGCTATTCGTGCATGTGACGGTTGTATCGTTCTGCCATGCAAGGAACAAAGCTCTCTTGTGTAATCTATCTGGTCAAGTGTTATAACTCTTTCCACGGTTTTACTGTTTGCATTTTTACCGTATCCAATAAGATGATTGTTTAAGTAGGCTTCGTTGGACATCGGAGGAGAAACAACCAACAAGGTACCTACATCCACGTGTGATGTTTCATATAACTTTGGATTCGAACAATTGCTTGCCAATAAGACCTTGTAGGAAACCTTCTACTGGAATATACAACACAAATTTAGTCAGCTTCCCACTAGTGTTGTTGAACCCGAGGATTTTCCCAAAGAAAAGGCATCAGTCTAATGCGAGAATTTGGTGACATACATGCAGTTGAATTTGTACATTTCCTACTGACCTAACCTACTAGACACTTCGTCGATCATACCACAGACCATGGGATGGCTGATGCAGTTCTTCGCTTGAACAGTACCCTCGCTTTTTCTGATGTTCGATAACGCGAATTCACCTGTCTCTTATCTGTCAGCTAGGAGTTTGCACCTCGTTCTGTCACATGTTTCGGATGATCGGACACCGATAAAATTGTTTTCGTTGTAGGTGAATCACTTATCAGAATATAAACTGTATTACATCAATGACAATCTGCATGGCAGTAAGTTCGATTACATCAGCGACTTTATCACAACCTTACTGATAAGAGTAAGCCAAAGCGAAGTTGCTGCTTTTTAACTGCGCACAATGATGCAACAGGTTGATAGGTTTCTCTATCAGGTTGCACCAGCCCCCTGGATTCATGCGATTCCACTACCCAGTTTAGTTGTCCCAGTAGCTTAGGAGGTAAAACCGTGAGACTAGAACATGTCATTTGTAGAAAAGATCCATTTCGAACACTACAAGCAAAACCGTAATAGACACATGAATAAGCTGTTCGTATTGGTAAAGGAAAGAAAACTGATTGCAATCGTCAATTATGTCAAATCATTCAAGTGAACTAGTTAGAAACATTTGACCGCTTTGGGAAAAAATTAGTTACACACACAATATTTATCATGGTTTACGAGTCGCCATGAATGTACATGTCTGTTGCGAACTTTAGGCATATATTAACACTTGTTCAATCATGCTAACTTAGTCAAAACAGGTAGAATGAACAACCTGAAGAAGCTGGTGACTGACACCAAAACAGGAACAACCGAAGCACTGGGGACACAGTAGTAGCAGCAACCAGTATCAGGAACCGAGCTGTGACCATTCTGAAAAGCTGCAAAAGAAGAGTTGGCACAAAGCAGTTTCATCGGCACGAACTCTTCCTCCTATTTTTATGGGGGACACGATTCAGTTCCCCAATCGTCTTGTATTTCCCTTCTGGTATCGTCAGATAACCCCCAGTTGTATTTATACTAACTGTGTTAGTATGATTAACATACTTCCAGAACTGAGACAAATGGTATACAGTAGGCATCCGCACATTGTGGCTCTCACTTAAACATGACTGATACTGTAACGTGCGGTCGAAACCAGCGAGCGCGCACAGGTTGAATTTGAATTGTGTATCGGGGTGTGCTGCTGTGTTGTCGACGCCGTTTTAATTTTCGTTTGTGTAAGTCGTGTGGATGGTTTATTGGGCCTTTGGCTCATGCTTGTTCATGTTGTATCCTTTTACATGACTTGTTGGAACCCCTACTTCGGAAGAACGCTGTCCTCCGATGTCTCTACGTTGCCCCTAACGTTGGTCCGCAGGCTTAACGGACAACCAGAGTAAAGACAGCCGGTTTGCATGTTACAATACCAGAGATCAGTGATAATGAAATCTGTATCTCTGGCTATTCAGTTTACCGTCCTGATTCCAAAAGAAGATGCATGGGAGAGGTCGTTATCTACGTTAGTCTTAAGTTACGCCCCCCCTTTGTGTACGCAGCTGTAATATTCTCTCCTGCATGTGCCACGTTGTGTGGTTACAAATAAAGCTCCATAGCTACGATTATTTGCTACTGAGAGTTATCTGTCATCCACCTCCGAGCTCACATTTGGACGATGTGGCTGTTCTGTCTCACGTGAGCGGATTTCTTCATAATCAGCATTCCTCTTATTTACTTGTCATATGTGGTTTTAACGTTCCCAAGGCACCCTGGGTAAAACATCCTCAACAAGCTCTAGATAACAGCTTTGGTATTAGTTATGCAACAGAAGGCCTGGACACAACACGTTAAGTCTGCAACAAGGTACCGCCCCAGGGAAGATATCTCATTTGCTGGATCTCGTAATCACAAACGAAAGTCATTACGTTGAATAGGTTTGTATTGAGGCCCACGTGAACCACAGTGATCAGTTAATCCTGGTCCATGACTTCGTCTTCTAATGGATACGGTAACCTGTTAAGAAACAATTGGTCCGCAATTTCAACAGGACTGACTTTGATAGTACGGGAAATCATCCCATGCAGCTGTACGTGGATGCCATTTCAGCTGCCTCTAACGGCCAACGTATAAAACATGTGGCACATGAGGCTGACTTGTCGTATGTTTCACGCAAGCCGGTAGTGAATTCTTCTCGTTCTCCTCCTTCAAGGAGGATTCGCCGATTTCCTGACAGCCGTGTGAGGCAGTCTTCTAAGCAGAGGCTGTCCGATAAGTCCGAAGACGTTGAAGCATTCCGCAAAATGCGCAGTCGGTGCAAATCGGAAATCCGTTGCAATCATCTGCAAGAGTAATCAAGGGTGCTCAGAAAAGCGCACTCAAAGCAAAACTTTCTTTTTCAATACATGCGGCACCGTCGTAAGAACTCACCCCCAATCCAATCTTTGCGGCAATCGAAGGGTGAAATTATTTCAGAAGCCAACGTCGTTAGTAAATAGTTTAAGGATCAGTATGTAGACGTTTACAACTTTGAATCGTCATCTTTTTGGTATTGGCATGTTCGCCGAGCTTGGCATTTAGGTTGCAAACGTTTCACTACCAAATGAGGTGATATAATCAGTGCGTAATTGTTTTAGGTTCTAGTTTTTGAGAGTGGTCCAACATACCAAATGAGGCTAGCCTGTGGACTGCGAACAATTGCGTTTTACTGAGGAAGGTTAAATCTAAATGTGCGTCCAAATGTGTTGGAAAACGATTTTACGAGAAGCAAAAGTTGGAAATTAGTAATCGTAGTTTCTGGTTTAGTTCGGCGTATACGCGACTTTTTTCATCTGAATTGTGACCATTGTGTACTATCTGCTCGACAATCCTTACTTATGTTGTCCAATCTTACGGGATTGTCATTCAATCTCTTCCTCTGGAGTTTACACCCGTTCGATGCCCCATAGCATGTACACTGCACTACTGGGTCGTCTTGTTCATACGTGTTTAATTGAGCTACATCGAAATGTTATGAATAGGTACAGACAATCAACCATTAGTTGAATTCAGTCATTTATAAACCGTAATATACCATTCGAGTATAATTTAAAGAAACTCGCATCATTTCCCCCCTTAACTACAGTCTGTTAGCGAAGAATACGGTCGCTGCCTTTGAACCAAAATGAATTTCCATGATCTCAATGTAACACAGAGTTCAGCTAGGTCTAATATTAAACTGCTCACTAATGGAGGACAGACAGCTGATCGGCGTCTTACCGGTGACAAGTTGCTTGCTCGGAGAACTGAAAAGGATAGTGCCTATGTTTGCTTTGGTCACACCTGAGTAGCAGAAACAAAAATGTGTACAATTACTGATGAGTAGTAGACGATTTTGATTTTCATATAGATTGAACATCACCCCCAAGTGATCGCAGCTGTCGCATTCCCATAGACTTTCCAGTCGGCCTCTTCCGAAAAGAAGAAGCACTAGACGCGAGTTTCGCTCTCATTAGAGCTCGTCAGCAGTGCATACCCTCGCCACTGCCAACTTTACGACCTGCTACAAAAACGACAGTCAATATGAGTACTTAGAGATTATTTATAGTTTATTAATTACCGATAACTATTGACACGTTCAGCTGTTTTGTAGTTTGCTAGATCAACTCAAGTAAAGCCATGCTGGAAAAAAAACAAAAAGAATCTTCAATTAGGTTCAGCTATAAAGTTGTACGTTCGCGACTAAGGAAAAAGTACAAATTTGATCTACTTTATATACAAGTAGATTTTGTACTGTTGCATCCATATGAATGACGGAAATTCGAATGCCATAGTCAACAGTCAGACACAAGTCAGTTCAGTCCGGTATAACAGTTGAAAGCAACATGAATGTTTACACAGCTGAACTGAACTTGTGATCTAAGTGTAGCTGTATGAAAATCGACAAGGCTGTTGTGACTTTTTCGTATGGCACCGTCTTAGATGATAATTCAGATACACTAGTGTATCTAGCTTCTGATGTCAATTAAAATTCGTTGATAATAGTATACCGATAGTTCATGGCCTAGTCACTCTAATGCAGCTTTTTTCAAAGTAGATTAATTTTTCACATTTCGGTCAACACCTGGTGAAATGTTTGTATTTGTTTTGTTTACACTGAAAGGTGACCAGGCTATGCTGTGTAATCCGGTTTACCAGATGTGATATGGTCTGAAGCTCCATACCTTAGTGCAACAATTCAAATACAGAGGAAGTAGAATACGAACTATGAAAGAATCAAGCTCACATCCATCCTGATACCCGTCCAAGATGGTTGTACGCTTGTAAACTTATTCCATGAATAGCCACCACTTATGAGTAGGATAATAAAGCGGATGATTTAATTGCCACAACCGGTTCACAGCATGTTCCTTGATCCCCTTGGTTATTAGTTTGTCGTCCGTCACAGCTCATTGCGATTAAACAAAGCCAGAACGAATGTACCCTGTATGCACTGTCTGTATAGCCCGATAAAATCGGCCTCCAATAATTCAACTAATCGATTAATTAACTGGGATTGTCATTCCAGCCGTTTCCAGACCTTAAATGTTCCTTTCTTCAAGTGGGCCAACTAATGAGTCGGGCTGGTCAACCCTCTTACGACAAAGCCCCTTCCAGTGTCCATCCTTCAGTTGTTTATGTCGAACCAGTGCTAATCCGATGAGCAATATGGTTATTTTCCAGTCTCGTTTCTAATAATTGTCTGGTCATTTTGCGATTTAATCCTTCAAATGATCGTGGGATATGGGATGAGTGCATAGTCAGACAGTCGGCCGGTCTAAGCACGCTCCAGACTTGAGTTGAAGTGTTTACATAACCAAAACAATTTTTATGACACCCAAGACATGAGGGCTAAGTGGTTTTGGCTATCACGGATGAGACCCGCACATGACGAATCAAGCGAAGAGCAATAGGATTTGTTGATCCATCAAAAAAAAATTTGCCGGAAGATGTTTCATGGTTTACATGTGTTTATATGTGTGTAAACTTAGAGCGTTCAATTTGATGGTGTCACAAACTGTAACCATTTTCAGTGAGCATATCGATATGACAGATAATATGTCACGATCAACCACCGCTTGGATCGCATGTAAAACCCGTATATTTTATTATCAATAGCAAACGATTTTGTAGCTGACTAAAATATGACCAAAAACTCAAGCCGTTCTGGAGTAAGTGTACGATCTTCGACGAAGACGTTGAGCAAAGCGTAGAGATAAACCAACAATCCGAAATAATCAAAACAAGATTAGATTACAATACCACGATACTATTGAACAACTTATCGAAGTGAATAGTTAGACAGCCTCAACTGTCTCGATTGACGGATCGTTTCTGGGAAATGAATTAAAATCTTGTGTCAAACAGGCTAAAGATGAATTATAATCACGTACTATGGCAGTCATACATAACAGAGTACTTCTGAGAAGTCAACAGGTTCAAAAACAATCGGGACGAGCCTAGCTGCAGAAAGTTGATGCACGCACCACTCAAGCAAAGTACAGTAACCAGCACTTGGTTATTCGCACAACTATCAAACTGACGCGATAAAATACAAACATCTACGTCAAGATCCAGTTAATGGTCAGAAACAGGACAGGACAAGGATAAACATTTGGGGGAATAGGGTTAGGTCAAATTTTCACATGATTTTACTTCCAAAGTCGATGCAGTAAGCTCGGAGAGTACAATTGGTTTTTCATGCAAGAGATATTCTAGAACATAAAGATAAAAACTTAGCCAGTTCAAGATACTTAGTACCGAAGTAATGTTTATTTCGTCGGGAAGCCTTGGGTTGAATGACAACTCATTTACCGTGTACAGTTTGAAGTTGATTATCATAAGCCATTTACAATACCACAAACTCCACCCTCTTTGAAATTGCCTACCGTCAACCACAGATATAGTGGACAGACAGAACAATTAGGATGTAATCAAGTCATACATCAAATTTACGCAAACATGTTTGTGAAATGAATTAACCCCCAAATGACTTCTGAATTCCGAATGCTGTTTTCATATTGTACAGTAATGAAGATGACACTGTTTATCAGCTTGACAATGTTTCGTGAATACATAAATTTGAGATGGGTAATTGAAAATGGACAGTACAGCTAGAGGATAGTACAAGCATAGGCGGTAATGTTCAACTATTTGAATTTCGACGGTGTTATGTCCCTGTTGTTGCTGAACAGATCAGCTAATCGTATATTCAATCACGTGACTCGAACTGAGAAGACAAACAACTCTTGACGGAATGTT
Source organism: Paragonimus skrjabini miyazakii (assembly GCA_014338405.1). Lineage (NCBI taxonomy): Eukaryota > Metazoa > Platyhelminthes > Trematoda > Plagiorchiida > Troglotrematidae > Paragonimus > Paragonimus skrjabini miyazakii. The sequence goes on along the minus strand of JTDE01001586.1, from coordinate 13,175 downwards.
TATCGATTTAGAAAACACGTTGGAAGATGAACGCTCGGAGGGATGCGACCAAATGATTAGTCCACAGTAATGAAGCACCAATGGTGAGCCATAATGTAAATAGAAAACAATGTAAAGGTGAGGTAAGTGAATGTAATTGTCTGTTTGGTGGCTGCCCACCTAACAGACGGTTTATCAGATACTGGAAAGCAACAAACAAAACTACTTTTTGCAGCTGAATGAAAGGAATGATCACAGGAAAAGATATTTTCGATCCGGTTACCCATGTGAATATGACGGCGTTTGCACAAATAATGTGCTGTCAATGTAAGGACGAAATGAAAGAGTTATGACTTGTTTCGTATTACATTACGTACGTAAAGATTTTCCATGGTAAGATTCATTACAACATTCTGATATCAGAGGCTCTGTCCGTACACCTTATGAAAACGATAAATGATGTTCTCAATGCATCAGTTTGAGTTCGTTGCACTTCACGTTTTTAGCCAGCTTGGAAAAAACAATACGTAAACTGAACATTGCTCAGAGCTCATGGTAGGTTCCACATTTCTATAGCCTGTTTGGCCAGCCCATTTCGAAAAGAAGCACCATAATCAAGTTTCATTATTGCTAGAGCTTCTCAATACTGACGATGCTTGTCACAGTCAGAATCCGAACCTCATCCACGCTCTCTTGAGGCAACCCTCTTGATCTCTGCACTACTGACCTCACGTTGGGCATAGATATACACTGCTGACAAGCTCTAACAAGGACGAGACTTGACCAGAGTACTTTTTTTCTAAATGAAACATCCATGGGACTGTGACAGCTGTGATCAAACGTGTGTGATGTTCACTAGATATTAACCAAAATCCCCCATCACTCACCGATATTAAAAATAGTATGTTTCAATCAAGAATGTGGTGGCTTTCAGAAAGAAATTTACATGAACCTGGTATCTGTTTGCGGACCAAAGTAGATTCCTCTATCGATGTTGAGAACGTTAATTTCAGGTTTTTTTTCGCCAGAACATACGGTGATCAAAAGTGACACGAAGAATTCAAAACCTCACTTTTCACTCGTCAACAAACACATCATCAGCAGGATCAAAAAACTGAAGGCACAAACTCACAGTTACGAATTAATGGTGCAACGGTGTACGACTTAATTGATCTGTATGTTTGTTGCTTCTCCATACAACCGTATAACAATACGAGTCCTTCTGAAGTTGCACTTCTGTTTATCAAATCCGTTCTTTGGCCTGAAGCGAGATAATCTAAAGCTCATTAATCCATGGTAAACTATGGCATCACATGTCCAAAGATGGACAAGAAAATAAATCCCATAAGACTTAGAAACAGTCTGGTAGCCAAGGCGTTTTTTTCTGAGAAAGGGCTGTTAATACGTTGAGTCCCATTTTGAGACTGCTATTCTCACTTGGATGGGAAAACAAACGAGTGTGGCTGATGTGTATAATTTCTTAACACGGAAATTTCAGAGTTTCGTTTTTAACAGCGACTGAATCAAAATATAAAAACGGGTACAGATAGTAGATGATGAAACAAATGTTTAACTGTGAGCGATCGAGAGTTGTTGTGTAGTAATTCACACTAGTTGATTATATATATATATATATATATATATATATATATATATACGGGTTTATTCATAATTACCTCACCACAATCAATGTGGTTAAAAGTTCAGAGTTCAATTTCTATCTTTAGTTTTATAAGTGTCGTTAAGGTACCTCTGTAAAATTGAGTGTCAAATGCCAGAAGATGATTACAAGCATTTTTCAATATGGAACAGTCAACCGGGCCAGGGTTTTCCTCTAGTTCGTTTTGAACATGTCCAATGAGAAGCTGTGTCAAAATAAGAACATTTCTGATTACACTTTAAAAGATACCATAACATCTCATGTAGAAAAGTCGGATACCTGAGTCATATAGCCAAGCAAATAGATGCACGCACGTAGTTGCTGCCATAGTATGAGTAGTTTCCTTCAAGTCACAGAGGGGGGGCAGTATAGTTGGTTTGGAAACTTCACCCTCTTCATACATTCTGCATTCTAGCTAGGTGTGCGTGCGTACGTTTCATGGTTGTTTGTAAAATCAGTCAGTTCATTTCGTCTGGTGTACTCTAATCTTGTGATGTTGCTTTTGTGTTGTAGAAGTCGCATCTCACGGAACAATCCAGGTTCATAATTATCAAATCGTATACATAGATGACTAAAGCTTGTATGCACGCAGGGCCTCTGTGCTTACCGAGTGGTTTTGCATCCTATTCTCTGCCTGTGATGTTAGTCACGGTTCGTTCAACTCTTCGTAGTCATCGTCCAACTGTGATCGACAGCTTGGTAACCCAAAGGCAATTTTCTTCTCTTTTTACCGCGTAAAAAGACATTGTTCTACCCGCTTCATGGTTTCTGACATAAGTTAGCAACTGAAGTCCTCATTGTTTGCCACTAAGAATCAGATAACTAAAGTGACTGTATTGGATGTGTGAAGTGACCACAATCGAGTCGCAAAATGTCAATCACCCTCGTGAAAATATTTTCTTTTTCAAACAATGAAAAATTTCCATGAAACAGTGTTACCGCTCATTTTTGCTTTTTTTAAAATGTACCTAGAAGAATGGGATCTAGAAATTGTTTGCATTACCGTGGTCGTCCAGACAAATCAACTTGCTTCTTTTCACAAAAGTCCATTAAAACAAATAGATCAGCCCAAACATACCTATTGTTGGTTGCCCGTTAGGTTTAGTTGCCGTGCCAAACGAATGACCAACTGTAAAACTCGCCGCAATCCTCATAAACCATCTTTTTAGTGATTTATTTGTTTATTGATACGTTTTACATATTGAAAGACTGAAAATTGTTGTAATTGTGAGTAACTTTGTCATATGTAACCCAACATGAAAGTCACTATAAGACTGTCTATTTCGTTGTCAATATAGTTAGCTCCAACCGACGAGAGATACAACGTTTCCAAGTATATTAGATTTGATAGCGTTGGTTATGACTGACGGTTTCCATGAAAGGGACTGTGATTATATTTCTTATCCTCAAGGTAGTCAGTGTATCGGTCAGAGGAGTGGTCGTTAACTATTGTATATGTTCCTCAATATTCACACAGTTATCTACAAATCAAGTAGCTGAGAGCTGTTTGTTACTGGGTCAGACCTGTAAGTTTCTGACAACGTGGATAGCACCAAAACCATAATAACTTCGGTCTATTGAGAACCACATGATTCTGTTAGTTCCGATAGAAATATGCAACTCTGTTATGAATTTTGCACATGTTTTATCTGTACAGACTAACCTGGTAGAAAAACTATTCATACAGGCAACGGAGCCACGTTTTCACACCGATAAGAACTGCCAATGTGGGATGAGAGTGACAAGCAAGAAAACATTCTTGTTCTGCGTAAACCGTAACATTTCAACTCAGATTAACAATGGAGATTTTTAGACACAATAAGTAGTCCTGGCTAATAGCCCGTACGTGATATGCAGACGCGTACACTTAGTCACGAGTAAAGTCAATCTTAAAAGCGCATTCATTATAATTGCTCGAATGTACTTTCCAAATTGTGTATTGGTAGGAAACTGGTCATAGCAACGGGGACATATACCTAGATAAAACATACGCGATAGGTTAACTACGCTACTGTTCAAACATGGTACTATCATGGAAAGAAAGTGGTTGCGTAAGGTATCTTCTCAGGAACCTATAAGAAGCCAACAAACCACACCACTGAATACTGCTCAACAATATGTGCATAAACAACCTTCAAATTTGGTCGAATCACAAAAAATTGTTGCTCATTCTCGGAGAGCTGGACAAGATAACGTATGGTTCAGACAGATTAACCGTCTGAAGCCTATAAAAACAGATATCATGCCTAATTACGTTAGTTAATTTTTGTTGATCGACTTCTAATACAGTCCATTCGTGAGAAACACTCTCTACTTTTGCCCACACTGTTAGTCACCAAGGCTCCCCAAGTGATCAAAGACACCACCGTTTCTTCAACTATGATTTACTGACTTCAAAACGACCGAAAGACTGTGTATATACTTGCGCACAATTATCTATCCTTCAGATTGTTTGCTTACACACCGGCATCTTGAATTTATACCCGGCTCTGTAATTCACGTTTCACATCCGGCAGGCTCTAAGACATTTGTCAGCATTCTCAATAAAACTAATTCCACCACCACCATTAGACTACACAATACTGTTGAATTCTATTAGAATACGTGCTTTATGTTCAAACCCTCGGTAATCAGTGACCCAGTCTCACATTTTCACGTCATCACAATAGCAGACAAATTGTTTACTTCGTTGGCGCTAGGCGTTGAGCCACTACTCCCTTGTTGACCGATAGCACCAGAGCTGTCATTCGAAGCTTAGTACAAAAGCGGATGCGTCTACCTAACAGGCTTGAAATCGCATCTCTCGCTCTGGAGTTGACAAGGTTGCAAAACAACACCGATACGAGGAAACCACGGACTTGGTACTATCAGACAGAATGGAAGATCCAGTCAAGTCGATCGCGACATAGACTTTCATTCACCAGTGCCGGCAGAGGGACCTCATTGGAAATGCCGTTCAGCTGGAGATGTACACCTATCACCAATTGTCCACTTTAGTTTTACCTTGGACTTGAAGGAATGTCCCAAATGCCACTGAAACCGCTCTTGATGCGGTCTCACAGGTTAATTATCAGTGTTGAATTGGGACCACCCAATGCGCTTTAGGACTATGACTGAGGTAAATGTCGACTGATTTTCTTTTAAGTCCGACTTCAATCGTAAACATCTACGAGACTAGTTAGCTATGAGCTACTGGGTGCTGCTAATTACGGCACCACATTACTTATGTCCAATAGCCTAGACGTTTGAAGACAGCGTTTCGTGTAATGTCTGATCATCCGAAACTTCGGTGAAGGACTAATTGGTCCTCTCCTAATGTGAGTACACGACGTGATAGCGACTAACAAAATTATGGGAAGAACACGTACAAACACACACACACACACTGAACAAGATCGATTCCTGCTTTCAACCGGCACAAATCATGCATAGGCACATACACTTGTGGGCATAATAAATGGGCAGGTTTGCGTCAGTTAGTCGGCTCGACTTCGACAAGAGAAAGGGTGCGGTTCATACATGCAACTGACAACACTAACACATGTGTATTTGATTCTCTGTATCCGTCGTCAGAATGAACTTCGTCGAATACCACCCATTTTTCTGTTACTGGGTTCTGACACAATTCCATCATGTCTGTCACAACTCTGTTTGACCGGTTAACATATGCTGGGCACCATAAACAGTTGGACAAAAATGAGCAACGTACTCAGTAAGGATTCGCTAAGGATTAGCTAGGTCACCTTGAAATGTTCAGACTCTATGGACGGCCACCATTGTCAGTAAACAGTCTTAAAGTAGGTCGTTATAGATCAGACCATTAGGATTCAGAAACACCAACCCACTCCTAGTAGCTAACCAGATAGTATGTCACCTATGAGTTGAATCGCCATTCCCTTGCAATAGGAGAGTGTCCAGACACTCGTTGAAATGTTTATCCTTGAGTTTCCGTAAGCGTGCTTTCTATATACTTTCTTGCAATGAAATCGGGACTTACCAGTCCGCCTTTCACATTTCGATCGATTGCCAAAATTTACGTTTTGTCTGTCAGATTGCTCAGCTCAACGGAACTGCAATGAATTGAGGGAACTGGTGACTGATGAATGAAAGATCTTCAACAAAGATCACGTAGACAACCGGTACCGAAAAGTAAGCAGTAGTAACATTCGCAAACTGTCTCATTCACTATGGATGAGTGGAGATTCAACCACAGCAAACGCAAAATACAACGGGGATTGAACGCGATCCACGTGTCTTCGTTGTCCTGTCCGAGTCATCGAATCGATACTAACGGCTCCTGCCTGCTTTCCGTGTCCAACAGTGTACACTACACTTAATCAACCATCTTTGGTCTGAAAATAATCTGCCTTCTATCCCTTACTCATTGGATGAATCCTCCAGAATCTATAACCTTGGCCAAAATCTGACCAAAAGGCTACGTGTTTCCAGCTATATCCCCAGCCGCTATGTAAACTCCGTTTATCATGCCCCCTGGTTATCGAAGTCCATGAGGACAAAACCTCGTTGTACAAGCGTAGTTAACTGACATGACTGACCGGCTTTCACACTGTGACCACTAAACCAGTCCATCACACCCCTCGCTATCACGAATCCATGACCAACACCATCAGCAAAACCGTGTACCATTCTTCATATAAAGATATCGCTTGACTGGAACTGCCGGTATATGCATTCGCTGACCCTTCTGTACCCCTTGACAACCTGTGACACTTCTAGGCGAGAAATCGCCGTCACACGGATTGGTGTCCGACACCGAAATGTACGTACGTATTCTACACCGATATGTGAACCATGGTTGTACCAGCATTCCAGTGCACCTGGTAAACAGTCCCACCTTGATAGTTTTGTTAAATTTTCCAAGTGATCGATGTGTCTGAAAAATAATCTTATGTGCTGTGTTTTAGATATAGACAGGTCATACGATATCTTGTACTGTAGGGCAGCATCAACGACGAATTTGTGCAGAGGTCTATCACCCTTTGAGTTTTGTTTACTAGAAGTTCGCTTTTAAAAGTAACCAGTAATGCTACTATCGCGTAGTGTTGTATGCAGTTGGCTAATTTTTTTTACCACATAGCACTTTTTATGTCCTAATTGTTGAAGGCACTCTCGTGAAACTGGAAGACTTCAATGTTGTATGGAGTTCCACTTCTCAACAAGTCCCTATTAAACACCTACTAGTCTGGATGTTTATTTTGAAATTACTGTGAGTTCTACTTTAGACTAATACTGAACACGTAAATGAATTTGTTAGAATTTCAACTGGAAAATGGAAAATAGAAACTAGAATACCAAGTTTGATGCACTCTACGAGATTCGAAACTAGTCCTGTTCCCCAACCTAACGAGTTTGTCACCGTTAGTGTCGTCGGGACTCTTGTTCATGTAAATTCGAGGTTCATGATAAAGACAGCACTATTCTGATGAAATAATCAAATATTGAATCCATGACCTCCTCCTTTCTTGAGGACCTAAAGCGTATAGCCAAGTCAGTCGTACTGACCGTTACTGTGAACGATGTCTCAAACAAATTGAGTTTTTACGCTGTTTCATTTTCTGCTTTAATCTTTTCTGGACTCATCCGGATGGCAGTTTGTCGACGTAGCTTTACAGCCACTATGAGGATGATGTCACTCATCCATGTAATCAGCGCTAAACTAAACCCGGATTTTCGGAAACAATCAATGAAGCCTATTCAACGGTCACAAAACTCAAGATGAAGACTTATGCAACGAGAGCTGGGGATCAAATCAAGTTCGAGCTTTTTGCTTATCTTTCACATTGTCAGATTGAATCGCGCGTTATCATTTACCGTTTCTTCTCGAAAGACAGCGATTCCTCAAACACAGAATGCTGACGAGAAGTAATAACTTTTTGTAACTAATCTTATTTTAAATAATTACATAACTGAATAGACGAACAGTCCATAGTTTGTAAGTTGACGACATATAACTTTTGAGAACCAGATTGAACTTAGCGACGGCTGAACGATTATTCCCAACTGGTTACTTGCGAGTTAGACCTCGTGATTTTGTGAGCAGTGGTCATCTGTTCGTATTCATCTACTGATATTTGTATGGGGACGTCGACCGACTTATCGAAAGGCAAAAACCAGCGGCTCTCCAATACTAGTTGAAGTAGGCTTATGAAACCAGTTGTGTGAGCTGGGATGGTCCTCCAGATGTACAGGACCTCATCTATTAATCAGCATCGGTTGTTGTGTTACAAACTGCAGGTGCACTTCTTTCGGTCAATATATTTTTTACTCAGCTATTATATCAGGTTTTAGCTATCGGTTATGAATTATTCTGACAGCGGTCTATCGGACAGCAATCGTAGTCCTTTGCTATTAAAGGTCGCGCCTTCATAAAGTTCGTGGGGATTCACCTTTGTCAGTCCATTGCGCAGAACTCCTTTCTGGCCACGTATAAAAAGAAGTATCGAAAGTTTAATTTATTATTATTATTATTTTAATTAATTTTATTTCGCAACCCTAAAGAAGCACGTAAACCCAAAACCATTTTCACCTGGAGATTCGTTATTTCGTGGAGTATTTAGTGACCAAGTGTTTTCATGTTTTCTAATGTATACAGGGAATAGCCACACGATATTATCTGAAATTCAAGCAATTCCGCTTGATCCACAAAAGTTCATCTGAGATTAGCCTTAAGCAGTTGTTTCACATTATAGTCTTTAAGTTCTGAAAGTTACCTGCAGCTCCTGATGTCTGAGATAACCGGTTGCATATATGAAATGCTAAAACCAGTTTTTAACGTTGTAAGCAGCAACCTACATTGTTCGAATCCTGAATTGTAAATGATAAATTGTCACATGTAGAAAATTCAGATTTTCATTGTTTTGACGATTAAAACGTATCAAAAATGGGAAAATAAATGATATCATAATGGTTCACAATAAACATTTGCACGAAATTTCATGTTCACCGGGTAATACTGATTGTGCCAAGCTGGCTAAATCATAGCCGTCATGTGAATACAAGTACGGTGTTTATTGGGATCAATTGATACAACATTTGATGCTTTAAGTCTATCTATTTGACATGTTGTATGAAACGCTTAGACACGCGGAACGAATCAGTCATTCCGGTTGATTGATGAGTCGGGAGACAAACCGGTTGGACTAGAAGCATCCTCATTCATCCTAATTCACATGCATTTGTCTGAGCAATTGAAGTGCAACCATGCATACAGTTCGGTTGTTGATAAACCAAAAACAATTGCCCTTAACTGACTATGTCAAAAGAATCCTGTAGGTTAAACTGATGTTCACACCTAGACCAATTAGGCTGATTGTGAATTTCACGATATAATTCCGTTTCATTTATTGGAATGGACGTCCCAAACAGAGTGAACTCAGAGGACAAAGACAAATCCTTCCAAAATATTCATTTGTCTTACTCCATGGTACTCTCCTTTCTCTTGTAACACACAGAAGGAATGAAGTGAGCTGTCTTATTATTAATAAGTCCATTTTATGACCCTGTGTTGGGATGAAATTTTCTATCACTTACGCTAGAATGAAAAGATGTAAATCAAAATTGAATTGCCCTAGGGAGTACTTCAAACGGATTTATTCAAACGTAATGGAAGTAGTTTAATCGGGGCCTATAATACTGACAGCAAACGTTAGCATACTTGAGGTGCATTAGCAAATCTGAGGGCGAATAGCATAGTAGTTATCAATGCAAAGTTTTTGAGATGTTTAAAATTGGTTTAAAACACTTCTTTTCGTGTGTTCGCTGCTGTAAACTGGTGTGCAGGAGGGGAATCGTCGTACGGGGAAAACGATGTTGAGTTGCGAAATGATATTCAGAACAGGCATTCACTGCCACTAGATCTTAGATTATCGCTTCTCGACTGATGAGTTGTTTACACTATCGTCCGACCGAAATCACCAGCTGGACGATTATGAGTTTGAACTTTTCAGCTAAGCAGTTCCAAGTTCGACAGCATGACATATAACAAAGTGTACTTTAGCCGATCTATTTGTTTGGTGAAATCCTCTCTTATTCATTCGATCAAGACCAACTATGTTTACTCTTTTGTGTTCACACACATGAACTTTTGGAGCACTATACAAATCATGGTTAGATCATTTCAAGGTGAACACTTTCACTTCCTCATTCTTATTTGTAAATGATGATATCATACAGGAAACAAGTGAAGTGGTTATTGTTTACATTCTTGTGTGTGAATGCAGTCGCAGTAGGGTAGAAGGAAAGAAAACCAAATATACTGAATGTGACCTTTCGGTCTATTAATATAGCTGAAGTTACACTGAGATCGCCCTGTTTAAAAATGGACAGAACATACTATGGAGAGTAAAAATTGCTCATACAGAATACGTCTTTATCGAACACCAAATGTACCGCTGATAAAGGTATGGTCACTCAGTTTCAGCAGATTATCGACCAGGTGTCGTGATGAACCGGACGATCTAGCTTCGCTGATTCCGTTATGACTTGCATTGCGATACGCGGACTTGAGATACGAAGTGCTCGATAGATAAGTTATCCAAGTTTGATCTGACGGGCTCCGATAGGTTACGAGTGTCCGTTAAGATGCCTTTCATCAAATAATACTTTCATATGGAATTGTATGGACTACAGGCAAAAACATTTGCAAACTCATAATTTTGGAATGATTGGCAAAAGTCCGGTAATGTTGTCTATTAGGCCTGCTCGGACGAAAATGTCAAACACACGTGATACTATCATCAGACCAAGTTTATCCCACACAAGTCACTTACGGAGAGGAGGTTCACATAAACTAGCGGGTCTCAGCTTCTATTTGTCACTGCTTGTAGATCACTTCGATTTTTGTTTGAACCATTTCCATCCATGGTTTGTTGACCATTCGCGTCTTCCCTGATGGCTTATCATGTTATTGGCATGCTTGAAAACGTACTCCAGTTGATGGTTTTCTAGCCGTATGTGTGCCTAGAGAGACACCTGACTTGGTAGGAGTTACCCACATTTTGTGGTTGTATCTATCTGTGTTCTGCGTATGGCAGTTTTATAACTTGATGAACTGCATAAACTTTTGACTAGCCTTTTGGTGTGATTACAACGTGATATTGCACTCACTTACAAACGGTATCCTTCTTTCCCTTCTGCCTTACCGGTTCTTGCGTGATTTTTTGTGAAAGGTACTCTCCGCAGTACGATGATTGATGGGGGAAAACATATGATGAGCAGAAGCTAGTCACTTTCTTCGTGGACTACTTCCATAATTGTTTGGGTTACATCAACTCCGGAACACCAACTACGATAGAAGCAAACTAGCAGACAAGTTGAGTACAATTCAGAGCCCTCAGAATAAATGCCAGGAGTGGCGAACTGCCACCACGTTTATATAAAATGTTATTGCACATACGCTGTTCTCATTTTGTGAACTCTCGGTCTAGTCTCTTCGTACACCAATCCCTATTGGTAAGTGTTACCACTAACCTTAGAGCAAACACAATAACACAGTCTTCTTTTCTAGGTTCTCTGTATCTACAACTTCCGTATGTGGCAGATATTCGGCAAGGTTTCTATGTTCTCCAGCCTATTTGAGCATCAAAATTGGAAGAACATGCTGTACGTCAGACGCAGCTCAGTCAGTTGAACAGTTATGTTGACAATTGCCGTTGATGGATGTAGTTCTAGGATTTTATTTTAGCAGACCTATTCAATTTCCGATTCAAACTATCCTGGACAAAAGTAGACTAAGTGGATTCCAATGCTCAACCGGTTTCAAAGCAAATGTACATACTGTACATTCATAGAAAAACAAAACAAAGCACAAGATCAGTTAGTAACGACCAACCAACTCAGATCTGACAGGAAAAAGTGTAAGGCTTTCAGTTTCGGCTTATCACATTTTGATGCTGTTCGGAGTCGATAGCTTTAAGGCCTTTTACAGAATAACGTTGGTTGTGGCAGTTCACTGATTTTCACATGAGGCCGGCGTATTTGTAAACGATCCACCAGACAGAGCAACACGCCTCAAATAACCTATACAGCTAGATGAATAATAGATAATACAATCAGTAGGATTTCCCCCTTGTGGTTGTGTGATGACTCAAACTCTAGTGAATGGCCATATCGGTCAATTAGAATATTATCATTCTGAAATATCCGGTCATTAAAGACAAACAGTATAACTTGTAATTAGTTGTTCAATAGGCCGTTGTGATTCAACTCGCTGACGATTTCACTAAGAAATGGTAAATTATCCCTTCCAGTTAAGCAAATAGCAAGGAATTAATTTGTTCTATGAGGAATACCGTATCATCGTTGTGCCGAACACTTAAGAACGATCCTACAGATGTTCTATTTCGTCCAGTTTTCTGTGACAAAACCCTGACTTGTCAGTTGGTCTTCCACGCGTCCGACTAATTGTCGAGTTTTACTTTTTGAGTATTCGCGTACCAAAATGGATGGAACTGATCCAAGAGAAGTGGAATGGTGACTGTATGAATGGGCGGAATCCGGCAAAGGTTATGCACACGATCTGAGTAGAGTATCAAGTTGTATTACTGACAGATTACTTCACCCATTCTGGACAACCATAGGCCCAGCCAGTGCACCATAAGAGTGTAACGAATTGGGGGAAACGGGAAGACGAGTGTGTGATATGGATTCATCCCACGACTGTTCTTGTCCTATCTAAGCGATGGACTGATTCAATCCGAGTTGAATGTTAGACCCAAATAAAACCCATACAAACTTTTCATTTGACTTATTACAAAACAACCCCCATGCGAGACATGAATTTTACAATGGAAATAAAGTTCTTCTCCAGAGAAAAAACCTTTGAGGATAAACATTCCAACATAGGACTCGGTTCATACGATGGACTATTTCTGCAATAGGTACCTTTTTAAAGAAGCAGACCGTTAAGGACCACACAGGAAAAGCTTTAAAGAAATTGAAATGAACTCAGCTCATTTCAGGAAGAATTGATAGGATAGTCTTGTTGAATCGAAATCAAACTGTTCACACACTGATCGCAGGATGGGCCATTAAAGTACATAAACAGCTCGTGAACAGTATTCACATGTATCAATGAAAAGCTCAAATCTAATCTACACTTTACACAGAAACGTCGGCGAAGACACCTTAAGCTGATCATGAAATATTATGACTCAACATAGTTTCCTTCCTTGAATCAAACAGACAGAGCATTGGACTCGACTGGTTTGGTGTGGACTCATGTGTTATGGTTGCTGGTTAGTAAGTACAACCTCGACAAACAGTTGTTTTCCGTGAGTAATGGGTGTATCGAATTTCGAAGCACAGTCGTGTGAAAATCCGACCCAATCCAATTCCCCCCAAAACGTTTATCCCCATATATTCTACCGCCCTTGTTTCTGGCCGTTAATTGACCTTGACCTAGAGGTTTTTGTTTTATCGCGTCTATTGTCAGTTGTGCGAATAGCGATTTGTCGCCTTTTGTACTTTGCTTGAGTGGTGCGTGCATCACGTTTTGGAGCTCGGCTCGTCCCTGTTG
>JTDE01001585.1:107457-133337 GCA_014338405.1 Paragonimus skrjabini miyazakii | reverse complement strand
AACGGTAGTTGACTACAGCCAAACAATCAACAAATACACCCTCTTGGATGCCTATCCCCTCTCCCACCCAAAAAAAAACGATGAGATGATCGAACGCACTGCCACGTACGACACCTATAGCACTCTGGATCTAAAGAGTGCTTATCATCAGATCCCTATTCGGGCAGAAGAAAAGCCTTTTACGACTTACGAAGCATGCGGACGTTTGTATCAGTCTCGTCGGATTCCATTTGGCGTGACGAATGGCGTCGCTTGCTTCCAACGGACCAGTAACATTACAACAGCACGCGAACGTTTACGATGACAGTATTACGGTATGTGGAACCAACTCCGTTGAACGTGATTTCAATTTCCGGAAGTTCCCAGACGTGACCAGAAAATATGGATTGACTCAATTAATCAAGAAGCATCATCGCTGGCAAACAAATCAAACTTCTAGGTTATGAGATATCCAAGAACGATATCAAGCCGGATTCTGATCGCCTGAAACCTCTGAGAGAATTAGCCCCTCTCCTTAACTTTAAGTCCCAGCAACGAATAGTAGCATTATTCGCTTACTACTCACGGTAGATGTCCCACTTCTCCGATAAAATTCACAAACTTGTGCATAATGACACCTTCCTCCGATCAAATGAAGTCATAAAAGCCTTTGAGGTTCTAAAAGACGAGTTGTCCAAACTCGCTATTTCTGCTATTCAGTACGATACTCCTTTAATTGTCGAGACAGACGCCTCTGACGTGGCGATCGCAGCCACTCTGAATCAAAATGGTCGACCGTTAGCCTTCTTCTCGCATAGTCTGTCGTCCAGTGAATGCCACCATCCCGCCGTAGAAAAGAAAGTGTATGCTATCAAGGAATCTATGCGTAAATGGAAACATTTTCTACCTCGCAACCATTTTAAGCTTGTTAATGACCAACGTTCCGTCGCCTTCATCTACGACAATCAGCACAGAGAGAAAGTCAAGAATGATAAAATTGAACGTTGGATACTGGAACTGTCGCCATTCAAGTTCGGTGTTGTATATCGACCTGCTGAAGATAACCGAGCAGCAGATGCACTCTCACGTAATTGTTGCGGGACTTTAATGACAGATACCGACTTGAAGGGACTACAAGAATCGCTTTGCCATCCCGGCGTCTTTCGGTTGCTCCACTTCGTCTGTACCAGAGACCTCCCCTTTTCTGTGGAAGAAGTTCGAAGCGTTGTTGTCAAATGTCCAGTATGCTGTGAAATCAAACCTCGTTTTCTTCCAAAACTCGAGGCCAGCTCATAAGAGCCACACAGCCATTCGAAAGACTGTCGATTGAGTTTAAGGGTCCCCTTCCATCAGTAACCCGCAAACGTCATTTATCAACAATCGCTGATGAAGATTCTCGATTCCCCTTCGCTTTTGCATGTCCTGATCAGACTAGTGAGACCGTTATCAAGTGTTTTTGTCAGTTGTTCTCGTTGTTTGGCACTCTGGCGTACATTCATTCTGATCGTGGATTGTCAATCATGTCGCCTAATGTTCAACAGTTTCCTTACGAAAGGGGAGTCGCGACAATTAGAACGACACCATACAACCCCCAAGGGAACGGGCAAGTAAAGCGTTTGAATGAAACGCTTTGGAAGACTGTGTTGCTCGCCCCGAAATCTCGTAAGTTAGCAATCAATCAATCGGACCTTGTTCTTCTTGATGCTTTGCACTCCGTCAGATCACCCCTGTGCATCGCAACTAAAGTCACACCACATGAAAGATTACTCTAACCGGAGGTCGACCTCCGAAACAACCTTCCCGATGTGGCTCACTAAACCTGGACCGGTGTTGTTTAAGAAGAACGCCATACAGTCTGATTATGATCCACTCGTCGAAAGAGTTGAATTACTTCAGTGCAATACACAGTACGCGTACATCCGCTTTCCTAATAGCAGGGAGGAGACCGTTTCTGTTCAACAACTGGCCCCCAAAGGGGAAGCCACACCTGAGACGCCCTTGCAAAAACTATCAACACCTTCAATCGAAGAGACTGCATCTGTACCCTCTGATCGCGTCCCTATCACAGAGTGGCGTAACATTATTCCCTCAGTTGACATACAAAACACTGAAGCATATGATTCCCCCAATAAGGAAAAATCACGTAATCTTGAAACGTTAATCAAAGAACAACAGCGTGTCCATCCATACTGTCTGAGAAACAGAGACGCATAAACCTATTACATATTGACGCTCACTAACAAATACTGTTTCTCCGATCAGTGTACACATGCTCAGTCATTTCCCGTTAACCTACCAATTGTTGTCTGTTCACATTTCTTGGTGGGGGAGAATGTTATAAAATTTTGTGATATTTGTTTTATCCTTGAGTTGGTAATCGATTTACGTTTTCCACCTCATACGCCAATTGTTGGACGAACAAAGCCTATCATACAGGCCTCTTCCTCTTCTGCTTCTGCGGCGAGATTGCTCGTTTGTATCGTCGAATTTGATTGTTCATAACAAAGTGTAGTCTATCGACGGATACGTTCAGTGACTTATTCAACGATACTATTGTCTATGATAAATTTGTCGACAGGCTTCTGTATGATTAGCGCACACAGGCTTCAACTATCCACATAGATAACTTGACAGCTATGTTACAAACCCATGAGGTCATACCATTCAGGGTAAGTGAGGCGTTCAAAAGTGCTAGGTGGTATGCTCGCGACGGCAAAAATGGAACTAAAACGAAGTGAATCGTGTAACAACAATAAAAGGCTACAAGGTGCAAAGTGCCTACCATAAAAACCAACAATACAACTCGACCGATTCAACATGGTCTGTAAAAGATCTAACAATAATGACGTAATCCGTGTACTCAGATTCACTTATTTTGCTACCCGACAGGTCAACTTCAAGATTATTTGGACTCATAAATGTTCTTTTCGAAACGTCAAAGATCACGTGAGTTAGGAAAAGAGGGATTGGACATTAGTGACACGTCACCCGCAAGAATGAAAGCTCGGGGTGGCTGTTCTTATGAACAGCTATGCACTTCGAACTCAGCAAGAGCGTACGAATTCAACAAACTGACGTACTTCATCTAAGCACTTCTGAAGAAAGACAGCTTCAGGAAACGCATTCGGCAACCGAGCAGAACATAGCCACGAAGTGAAGCAGACAACACGACTATCGGCTAAAGAAATGTCGATACTCGGGCGTCCATCGCAAAGTGAAGACGTCGTCCGTTGAGTGAAACAGGCAGAAGTCGCTTGTCCAGCAGAAATCCTCGGACAAGTACAATATTCGCGACAATGTTGTGCCGCAAGCAATGGCGCATCACTTCCACTTGACCTTTTATTACTAACTTTTATTCTTCGTGAAATTGTCTTCCGCGTTATTCCGTGTTTCAGGAGTCACGGAACAGTGAAACCTGTGAGTATCATTGGATAACGGAGGCAAGGTTAAGACAGTGGCAGTTAACGCATGGTATTTTGGTAACTGTTTGGAAGACGGAAATAAATGTTGAAAAGCATCCAGCAAGATGCACCTTTAGAGTCTCCATACGGAACGAAGCAATGTGGCAGTTCAAACAACAATAATTCTTTACCACCGTTGAAAATAGACGGGGAAAGTATGCACAAAGGCTCTATTACTTCTGAATAACGTCATCTCTGAAAGTATTTCAGCACCCGACAGTGACGGTCTGGAATATAGTAACCAAACGCAGTTTCTGTCACCCGCAGCTGAATCAGCTGGTTGTACCACAAAATGCCCAATCCATTGACCAAATCGGTGCGACGAGTTATAAAGCAGTGACACCTTTTTTTACAAGAATTTCACCCCGGTAAAGGCCAATGCGAGCACAAATTATGAAAATCAGCATGCAGCTATTCCCTAACAAAAAAGTTCTCCCCTATCTCTAAAATACACGTGGCCAAGTAGCCTTCACTGTCCTTAGGTAAGCTCGTCGAAAGATTGCGACATGGCTCACAGCGGTTAATGTCTTCGTCAAGGGAGGAAGCAGTACATGACTGCTTATAAGCCCCTTTGAATTGACTTGTATCTGCAATGCTCCCTTGGAACACAACTTCACAACAGGTTTGCACAGCTGTTGATACTTCGGTCTAATGTTCAACTGAATCGCCCGACCGATGTGACACCAGAAGCCTGACTCACTACCGTCTGATAAGTAATACGTATGACCACATCGTGAGGTTCCCAAATGACCACTACAGTGGCGAGCGCGTTATATCTGAGTTAATAACAAGAGAGGAGATAAAAACACCGGCACGGTCTGGGAAACGCTAATTACTCCAAAATGAGCAATAAAAATGTAATGGGGTAGTCATCGGCGGCAGCCGACAATCTGCACAGGTGTGTTATGCAAACGTATGACCGGCTCATTTCAAAGATGACGGAGACGCCTTCGTTAGAGATTTGTCCAGTAGACACCTACAATGTTCGGAATCGATCTTCACTCTCATCGTCAACAAAGGTTAGTGTGACACGCTTATCGAGTACTGAGAAATCAATCTGACCTCTGGACACCTTGGCTGCTCCGCAGGTTATCTGCGAAGTATAAACAGCAGTGTGGCCATAAGTAAGCTGAATTTGATGCGAACTGCGAAAAGACCGACGGAATCTCTACACCACGTCACCGACCTGAACGCGGTCACTTCAACTAACAATCGAGAGCAGTTCCGGAACATGACAAAAACATTCGACTCCGTCGACAAAACTGTTCTATGCAAGAAACTAGTAAAAATTGGGGTGAGTGATGTGTGTTCACGCAGACTAGGTTAGAGCAGACGACAGGCCACTACCACAATTCAGCGTCTTTCGAGGAGTGCGCTAAGGATGCCTCGTTTTCCCCATTATCTTTTAATCTTGCAATTGACAACAACCCATAGGAAACTATAAATGGTATCAGAAACGACAGCGCGGATTGCAAATATCACCTTGCTTAGTGACAATACGTGGAGATTAATACGTGCTAACTAGCATAGTGATTGAGGGAGTACGATTTCCTATCTGTATTACGTCAAGCTCAAAGCAGACAAAGTCTGCCAGGGATTTGTTTTTACTCGCCCTAGGTGTTGACAGCCTGCATGTAGTCGACAGTTTTGCTTACCATGAAACCATATCATACAACACAGCACTGAACGAGATATTTTTCGGCGTATTATCAATACCCGATTGACTTTTGTTGAGCTGAAGAACCTCCGGCGTCCGTGCACAATTCGTCATTTACAATGAGGCAGGGCGCATGGTACTGATATACGTTTGTGCAAACAAGGCGGTCTGACATGACGATATTCGTGCTTGATTATTTTTGACAAATCTATGTGGAGCGTTGCCAGTGTATGGCGGCTACAATGACGAAGTGTGTTGGTGTGGTGGGAGTACGTGGTCTCTTTTA
The DNA here is from genome assembly GCA_014338405.1 of Paragonimus skrjabini miyazakii. Taxonomy (NCBI): domain Eukaryota; kingdom Metazoa; phylum Platyhelminthes; class Trematoda; order Plagiorchiida; family Troglotrematidae; genus Paragonimus; species Paragonimus skrjabini miyazakii. Next base: position 127,954 of record JTDE01001585.1, on the reverse strand, counting down.
AAGCGAGGTAACTTTGATAAGGGTGGCTCAAACGTTTTACGCAACTTACCCGACACCAACCATACCGTGCACCGTCTACATTAGACAACTGTTGCTAAAATGGCCTACGGCTTGATGCACGAGTATGGAGAAATTAGCATTAAGCTTGGCTTCCACTAGCTCAACCCGGATGGGATTCAAAGATGTTGGTTAGACACCCATGGATATAGCTACAAGCTAGTTAATAGGGAGAATGTCACGGTTGTTGCCGTAGTCATCGCTAACTATCATTATATATACACATAAATATATACCAACGAGGTCAATCCTTACAAAGAACATTTACTGTTCCTCGGAATGTATGCTACTGAAATAGATCAGACTACTAACTTATGAATACCACCTCCACAGAAAGACCGCGCGACCGATCGAATATGGTAACCGCTGTTCGCTACATTAATGAATATTGTGCAAGACACAAATACATTCACCGATGCACTGCACGGTTAACAAAGCGACACAGATAATAACATTGGCGAAACTTCCTAGTAATCAGAAAAAAGAGTAGTAGACCTGGTTGGGCATGGACTAAAAACCCAAATGAAAGGTTGGTGTTGTTGTCGTGTTACGAGCAAGACACTGGAATCTGCGGTGAGTGGCAAAAGTGCGCATCTCTGTGGCTTCAAAAACAACGATTATGGACCACGCGGTGAACGGAGTTCGGCGAACATCAAAGGTAGATATGTGCTTTACAACTATGGAATGTAGGACTGAACAGGCGTTCAAGGCATCCACTGCTCTTAGAAAAGTTTAGAGAAAGGTTGAGCGTCTGAATATGATTATTCAGTCACTTCTACCATGAGGTTATAGACGCTGTGGTTAGTCTCATAAGCAAAAGGGCCGAGATGCGAATTCCGGTACTACTGATGAGTCCTAATAAGAGTAAACCTCGAAACTAGCACTTCCTTTCGAAGTACGATAATCGAAGGACCTGTCTGAGTGCGATGACTGAGAGCAGGTACGGGTGGTATTTAATTTGAAATGACTTTCTTTTTAACAAGGATCTCCTAGGTAAATATTTCAAGGGGTACTTATTAGACCATAAATCAGTAGCTAGATATACCACGTACTCTCAACAGCGTTTTGAAAAGCGCAGCCCAGAGGCATCAGCTATTCAACAATAGTTGTAGGTGACTGCCATTGACCACTCGGCGAGGATGAAAGCCTCAATCACGTTCAGTAAGCAAAGAGAGGATGGAACAGTATTCTTCAATGGATCGTTAGTTTCATTTTGAAATAGTGTAGCGACTATAATAAACGATATTTTTGATAGTCGCACTCACATGTACATTTCTGATGGTTTTGATTTTTGCCTACTTTTGTTTTAGTCAAGCTACCCCATTTGTAATATCCGTCCCGGGGCTACGATCACAACTCGCTCCGTGCCTCGCTAGCTTGACGTGCTTTCTCTGTACACTATTTTCCAGGGTCGACATTAATACACAAGGGTCCACGCGCTGAGTCCTTGCTTTCATCGCCGATCGGTTTTCGATAGTGACCACAAACTGGGTATTAATCTGTTGGACTAGTTCCAACAATAGGCACTTGCATGGTAGGCCCTCAACTAGACGACCAGATATGGGTAGATGAAAAAAATGAGGTGTTTGGAGGGGAACCGAACACTCAGTATATTAACCAATGTCAAATAAGCCCGAACGTCAAATACACGACGGAAGATATTCAGTCAGTAGGTCAGTATATGCACCATTCTGAAAAGAAACTACCTGGGTTGAAGATGAACGGCCAAGGATATCCTTTTCTGTGTGCTGTTCCCAGGATGATGATAGCGCAGCCATTCGGGTTGTGGCGACGCATCCAGATTGTTTGACTCTTTAAGGTCCTTCCTCTGCTCGGTAAAATGACCCCTTTAAGTATGGACACAACAAATGTCTTGATGCAGTCCCGCTTGAAGCCAGTTAGTGTTGGTCTTGACCCTGTAGCAAACAGTATCACCAACTCTCCTCAGTCTCACATATCCAACCTACGTTGTTTGTTTCTTCAAAGCACACAACGGTGCGTGTGACAATAATAGATACTATGATAGTCCAGCAGACCTGAGGCCGTCACAGCCTGGTTTCAGTCGGCAAGGTCCAGAGTTGAACGGCCAAGAGCGATCTGAAATTCTGTTACCCTGTGTCCAGATATTTAGAACTCCCTTGCCCAGCACCGCTCGTGCCATTAAATCTCGAGATACCTAGGTATCTAACCAGCTGGTTAGTAAAATACACCAATGCTCTCCAAAGTGTGAAGCGCTACAATTCACTAGATTTTTGAGAGCGCAAACGACAAAATACAAACTTCTGCACTTCGAACTATCACCTCTAAATGTAATGGTCAGTTAACTTGTGACACACAATAACAGTGACATGCCCTAACAAAAAAACGTACCGAGGTGTATAACGTAAAGCATGAGAGCAGTCAGAGGAAAGAACACTAAAAAACATGATAATATTCTCTAAAAAACAAAAAAATGAAAGCACACACGAGTTAAAAAGACGCAGTAATTCACGACAGCAACTTACGCAAGAGACCCACAACTCACCGCGCGGAAATTTCGTTACAAAAGCAAAATTTGAAACGCGCGGTAAAAATGTAGTACATTTAAATGAATTGGTAGGGCTCGTATAGTAGATTCAACAAATAAACAATAATGCTAAGTGTTTCTTGAAACAATTAAATTTATCATGATATGTTCATCATTCAAAAGAAATGCATATTTGGAAATTCGAGGTGATACGTAAGGCATGATTGGTTGTTCAATGAACAGGTAGGTGAACGCTAAATTCGGATGTAAGATTTCGGGACCAGCCGGTGATCATGTAGTTGCTCTTTGAAGTTGTGTTTAATACATCATGAGCATGCGATGTGACACAGCAAATAGCGCCTATGCAGAGTTTGGCTCCAGTGCAGAACAGCTCAGTGAATCTAAAAGTGATACAACTTCACTGAGTTCGCAGACCGAACGCCAGATTACAACCGAAGCTCAAGGAACGTTTGAGACTATTAAACAAGCTCAAGACATCATCAGTTGTCTTGGTGAAAGGTGTGAAGAACTGGAAAGGTTAACGGATTCTATACCTACTCTGAGAAAAGAGATTAGAAGCCAAATAGATCAGAGCATGCAAATGATCCAAATGGCATTGGCAGAGCGACACGAGTCACTTCTATGTGAAATGGATTCAATATTGAACACAAGAACTGAACTCATCACAAAGATGCACGGTGAATTCGAAACACGGCTGCAAAGATTGTCATCCCATGTGGACCTTTTGAAAAGACTTGTTCAATTGTCACCGGGCGGCACTTCAATCTACGGTTCTCAAAAGGGAGATTCAAATAATCCTTCAAGAAACACTGCTGTTCTTAAACATAAACAAGAGATCGAAAAATTAACGAATTACCCTGTTCCTGTACATCCTTCAGAATATGACACCATGTCATTTTTCCCAAAGGAACTTGATCAACTACTGAGTTTGATTCGTTGTGTTGGTGTGATCGGGATGACAAGTATTGATGCGAGAAAAACAACCCTTTCTAATGGTTTAGTAGACGAAGTTTCTCCCGTACGTCGCTGCGTGCTGAATGACGAAACTCAAATAGATATCCTGCCGCAAGATAGTCTGGGCCGTTGTGTATCAAACCCCACCAGTAAGGATTTCACTGTATCTCTAATTCCAAGACATGAGTATGTTAACGAGGTTAAAATCATTGATCATATTGAATGCGATAAATTCGGAAATCACCCCTTCCATCACAGCTCACATAACCATATGTACAACTATTCTTCACCTCTACAAGTCGTGTATAAAATTTCAACTCCGGGTGCCTACGACCTAAATATTAAATTGTATGGAGAACATATACAAGGGTCACCTTTCTTCGTTTATGCTAGACCAGCACTGAAACCTGAACTTAAAGTTTGGCGTGACGCAATGAAAACGCTTAGCGAGTTGCCTCATCGCATACAACTGGTACTTGTATCACGCCGTCGATGTAAATCTGCTCCGAACAGACCGATTGATCCAGATCCACCTGGTGCTTACGCTGACGTGGTGAAGTTGGATAGGGGGGATTTTCTGTATTCAGTGGGAACCAAGGGTCGTGGTGACTGCGAGTTTGCAAACCCAACAGGCATCTGCGTGACTAGGGACAACAAATTTCTGGTTGCCGATAGCAACAATGCGACAGTTCAAGTAAGTTGAATCATTCTATTGAATTATTTTTGTGATGTGGCTCGGTCCTTCATTTCGATATTTCTTTTATTGGTCACCTACTTTACAGTCATTTTGTTGAAGAAATAACAAATTGGCTCAGGAACAGCAGTATTTTCATAATCTAACATGCAAGCCGTTTCTCTGTGTCATGGGAATAACTGTCCCAAAACTAACTCCACAGACCGACTGTGAAACTGACAGCAACCAGCCTTCACGACTGAATGAACCCTTTCTGGATTATGTCAGGTGGTTAGGCTAGGATTTCCAAAAGTACTAATGTTTTCAGTTTCCAACATTGGGGTGATCGCTCGATCGATTTTTGTAATTTCGTTCCACTCAACAAACACAAAGTAGTACTAATGAGAAACAACACCGCAAGACTCGTTATTAGTAATGCAAAAATAATTTTGCCAACAAATGAGTAGTGTGAATGCTCAATCACAAAGTCACTCCTGATAGATATTTTTGGTTTCTGTAAACTACAATTAATACCACAAGCCTTCACAGATGTGTGCAGATCATGTAGCTGCGAAATGGCTTACGTATTTGGTATACAATTCTATTTTCGTGATAGGATAAGCACAATAAGAAAGTATTAAGTGGAAATCACCAATCACATTTGGTTGTCAATACTCTGTCTCCCAGGGGATAAAGATCGCTAACTGAACGGGTTGTAAAAAGTAATTTGAGATTAATTTGGGATCAACTATTTTGGAATCACAGTTGGTATGCTGTTTACTAAACATTTAACCATGTCTCTGTAGAGATAACTCGAAAGTCCACGGTTTGAAAGATAGCAAACTTACTATTTATAACCAGATCGTACAAGTTATTTTATTTTGTTCTGTTCTGAGACTGATAGCAGCGAACATTGCGTAGAGAGATCAGACAAAAAAAGTAGGTGCAATGGAATCATCGGAGCATGACAGCCACAACACATGAATGGCTTTTACAAACGTTGATTTACCATTGTTCTGAAAGCGGGACTGATAAGAACAGGAACAATAGTAGTAGATCAGAAATCGGAATAAAATACTGCCATTGATAAGCCAGAAATTCCACGTTTTTTCTATTACACCATCAAGATAAACGACAGTATTTGCAATATGTGAGGTGATGAGCAACTGAATTTAATTACACCACCTTGAGGCATCACATACAAACAGCGTAATTGTAGAACACATGGGTGTTCAATACCCGGTAAGATCTTTCGAAAAATAACACTTTAGAAGAAATGCGTTACATATAAAAGACAGCAAATGTGACCAAAACAGCCGCGTTACCTCATATAGTGTATGAAATTACCGTGACCGGTTGGAATATGCCTGACCCTGACTGGGATTTCGTATTTTTAAAACAGCTTATATAACATCGATAATGTGGTTTAGCCGTGATGATTCACCCATGACACAGAAGCTTCCGTGTCAGGAGTGGAACTTCACCAGTGAACCAAACTACAGATTACTTAAAGTTGTTCCGGAACGATCCACATTACTTCACTTTGTTCGTGTACACAGTCTGTATCGTTTGTGATCAGAATGAGGTAGCAAAACACAAAACACTGTGTATATGAAGCAAAACCTTTTGGTCCTGACAGTGTGAACTGCGTTTTGATTACTGCGCACATGTTCTTGTCTCTATTTGAACAAGCAAGATGAGAATATCCAAACGAGCGAAATGAATTTTGTCTCATGTACAGGGATGTTTACTGTGATATTTTAAAGTGTGCAACACACTTTTGGATAACAACTTGAGATATATTGCATAACAGTTAGTGTTCAATATCAGGTAATAAGGTGTGTGGTTAGGGACGGTCATGAACTGAGGTGTTTTGAAATACGAAACATCGATTGCTTCTGTGTGTATATGGGCATAGATGCGTGTTGTATCGCGGAGATCGCTTGTGTTTAACAATGACTCAAAGAACAGGTCAGTCACACTATTCTGGCTAGCCACATTAGTTGTTACGCACAAACGGCAAATGAATAAATATTTTTCTAGTAGTCGATTGCAAACTGAACGCCGGTTTCAAGAGATAGTTTGAAGTAAAATAACTGCACCCAATTTGGTAGATATTGAATATCCTTGAAACTTTAACTGGGATGTTGCGGTTACTTTCGGCCAGGCAATGTTCTAAATGGTAGTCATATATGTTTAGGGTAAAAGCTGACAGTTTGCCAACGGAAGTTAATTTAAAATCAAAAGAATTGGGGTGAGTGATCCTCTGAACAGACCACAATTCGGAGTCTATCATGAATGAATACAACAGTTTGTTCGCACTGAGTTCACCATGCTGATATTTATGTTGCTCGTCACCCATAACTTTATAATGTAAACGCTTTTGACTCGAAATCATTAATCCTCTGGAACTATACGCCCTTTACAAATTAGATACAATTATATACCGTACTGGTACATTCAAACAGTTCAAGTTTGTTCTACCAGGATATGTTTGTCGAACAAAAAGTGTTGTTAAATGCGGAAACACAAATAATTTCTCGTTCCACACTAGTATTTTAACGAAGGAACAGCGATGAACTTTAACAAATGCAAACCTTGAGATACCATGTAGAATTTTGGAATAACTGCGTAAAATACCTATGTGAATAGTATGAAAATATATGTGGTGTAGCAACTAAATCCCGGAATAATCATCAAAATCGATCCCATTCTGAATCGTTTGACCACTTTAACCGAGTCCAGCTGTGTTAATCTAGAACCACACTAATGTACTATTGCAGCCTATCCAGTTTCTCGGGGATTGACAAAATTTCACGACTGCGAAAAATCTACCCACTACCAAAACACAAAAAACAAAGACGAAATGACACAAAGCTCCCTTCGTGTCAACAGACAAAAATCGATGTAGTGCAATTTCTAATTAAAATAGTTTTATTTACGCCATCTGACAGAGTCAATTATTTAGTTGATCAATCCTTTGGATATGTGTACATGTAGATAACCTTCAAGAAGTTTAGTAGGAAAGGGATGTTTTTGAAGATCTTTATGTAGCTGTACAAATAAATTAGTGGTATATAACGCTTGAATCATTTCTTCGTGTGATGAGAAAACTAAACCGGAACTAAAACCATGAATTTGATTTTTTTTTTTGAATTTGTGCTGTAGTGTTTAAACGTTTCATTGATTTCCTTCTTTGACGCCGCTTCAATCGTAGGTAAAATCGTGTTAGGTGGGACAAAATTTGATGTCAGTCGATTACATACATTCCAGTAAAAAAATGGTGTTTTTCGACACACGCTTCACAACACGTCTAGTGCATTGGTTTTCCATCGCATTAGAGTTATGCGACTGCAGCGGTTGAGTTTCAAACGTTGTACCAGGTCCAAAAATATACAGTTCCACGCTTATCCATCTAATCAATTGCGGATGTGTTGTAGATCGGCAGGGAACAAAAGTTATCTTGATTTCAAGATTCCTTGCTTGCTGATGTAATGAACAAACATTTAGTGGAAATACTATTTATCATCCATGTTTTTAATTTGCTCAACTGGTTATAAAATGTGTAAGCCACGTTTGGTGCATCGGATCTGGAGACTTTACGAATTATCGAAATATATTTTCAGGCGATAATTGTAAACCAGTGTCCATAAGATGTTTTCCCCAAAGTGGATTTTATCCTTTTTCAGGGGCCAATTTTTCTTTCAATTTCAACAAAGAAAGTAGTTCATATTGCAAGTTAGAATATTATATGTTAAATACTTAGTAAAAAAAACCTTGAGCAACAAATTTATTCTTATGACAAACAAACCTCGCTATTTGCCTGGATACAACTTCTTGATGTTCCCTTAAATTGTTCAACCAACCCATATCATTTTCTTCGTTCGGATTCACTTGGATAGAGTGTCTGACAAAGTTGATAGCTTAAAATATGAGCGCTTCTCCATTCACTAACACAACTTGACTAAATGCTCTCACAGCATAATATCACTGCAACAATACGCAACCAATTTGATAAAGCATCTTGTGTCTATTTGACCAGATATCTCCAAAAATGCCCTCGCTCACTTTTCTTACGGATTTTCAATTGATCGCTCAAAAATTGTTGCTAACGATTGGCAGTTTCTATGTAACTTCTAATATGGATTTCAGCGTAACTATTAGTTTCGTAGTTCTTTCAATGCTTCTTTCGGGGCAGTGTAAAATAAAACAATATGGTGTGTGTTTGGTAATTGAAATAGTGAAATGATCACGGGCAATCAGAATTTGCAACAAAACAAGCATTAAAATACTTGAAAGAGGAAACTACTCAAATACGCGTGACAGATGTGTGAGAATATAATTAAATGGTAAAAATCTGAATGCAGGAGACATTCTACAGCAATACAATAATGTATGAAAAAATTTTAAAATATATATCATACGTCTACATTTCTTTCTGAATCCCCGGAATATTTTACCTGATTATGAATTTCGAGAAAACTAGTTAAACACTGTCAGTATTGCAACTTCAATAGGTACTTTTGTTTGTGCTTAAATAGTTCATCAAGTTTCACGAAAATGCAGATATCTCAATACCAGATTAATTAAATTCTACTGTCTATAAACACTACCACAAGACTACTAGTAAGCCAGGTTTGTAACTACAAGTTCTGGTTTGGTAACGCTTCGTGTAACAGAAGTAAGCATTATTTCTAGTTATTGTATCTTGAAATGTTTCATTCTAAGTTCATTAAAAATGTTTTAGTCGCATACAGCTCATTACTCCACTGAGGTATTATATGTATATGTTAAGTTTTTGCAGTTTACGTATGTAAGGAACATTTGAAAGTCGGAAAGATCCCATTACTGCGGGTGATCTTGTGTTGACTATATCTACTAGTAAGTAGTGATTATGGATGACGACATGTATCTTGCCATACTATTGTTGGGTACCTAATCACAAATGGAAAAGGGACTGTTTTGAAGTTGAAGATATACACAAGGCAAGTTCACCATATTTCTGAAAGGATCAACATTTTTGCTCATCATTTACTAAGGAGCACTAATTCGAGTTAATATAGAAGGACATCTCGGCGATCAGATGAACCGGTTGAATATGGAACCATCCTACAGACTTCCAGAGGAAGTCAAGAAGCGCGAGAAATTAGGCGGGCAATTTACTTAAACCATTCGAGGAGAACTATACTATGGACACTTCACAAAACTATTTTGCTGACATTTCAGAAGGTGAGGAGGGCGTTTCCTATCATGCTGTCACTCAGGTGGAGTTGGATACTGGTTTCACTGAACTCATCAGTTGAAATACCTGCCGTTTGATTGCGAGGAAAAGTCAGCCTGGATCAGTCTGCAAAATGTGGGAACTGCAAACATAAATTCTGAAATGGCCAAGGGCTATTTTAGAAACGCCCCGATATTTAGAGGTACAATTTTGTGACTGAATCAAAACAGCCAACAAATCTGGATAAAATTCAAATTGACCGATTTACAATAACAGCAGAAAAGCATCCAGACTGTGCATTCTAACAGTGTGGAACAAAAGTTAGTTTGAAATTAAATCCAGCTATTTGTCAATCGCTTGTTAGCTGCAAGTCCAGACGGTGTATCAAATATTTTAGAATAATACGAATGAAACACTACTAGTTTTTTTTAAATGGGAAAACCACCCTAAGCATTCCAAACTGAATGAAGGATCGGTAATAGGACAGTTCCGGGTATGTTGGTTAGTGGTGACTTCAAATATTGGCGTATGAGATATTATTGATTTTGACCATATATTTTGAAAACAAGCGGAATAATGTAGGATTATCTTGTGGTACTGTAGAGTGATTGGTGAATATCTTACCAGCAACGTTATTAAAACGGGCAGGCTAACGTTACTTCATTTTAAGATACCTTTGAAGGTCTCTAACTGAATGACAAAAATAACATCAACAATATTTTTGGATTTCATACCTTTGGCTATCAGGGATAGCGGTGCAGTACGTACGGCATGGTTTCAACGTGGAAAACTTAAACTACGCGCCTTTCGCGTGCTGACTTAATTCTTGATATAAATCATCTAAAGTGCATTATGTGGTTAACTTTTACCTTACCTTGGACTTAAAAGGTGAAGGCAAAAAAGAGGAAACCTGATCAACAAAGTGTGGGGCAAAATTTGGTTTTCTTTTTACATTAATTAACACCAACCTACATGGTTCGGTTGCGTTCTGCTCTGTTCTAACGCATCAGGTAGCATCTGCTAAGGGTAGTTAATATGATGGATTCTGAACAGGTTAATGTTGAGGGCCTTGAAAGCACGGTTACCAACAGCAGTCAACCAAGATTATTTAAGATGTGCTACAGTTAACCAGGTCACACCAAGAAGGACTCATACAGGGTGAATTCCCCACTTTTCATCTAATAATAAAATCTATTTTCACCGTCAAGCTTTCAACCTAATTAATTCATACTCTGACAGGCTGGCAATATAATATCTACTGCAATCAAACTACAAGCATCAGATAAAAAACTTTGTCCTAACTCACAGAATCCCGTACACATAAGCATTATAGCTGGATGCCCTTGTCAACCAGCAACAGACAGTTAGGAAGTCATTTTCTTAGTCTTACGTTTTACATGGATGAATTGTTGAGTGTGCAAAAAATGCTTTATGTAATAGTCTGTCCGTTGTGGGACGTTCATAGATGACTCGGTTGAGATCTTTAGATTGTCATACGATTAGAATATCACAGAAGATCAATCATCAAAACGACTTTCTTGTCTATCACCCTAATGCACTTCTGCAGATCATCGTATGTGTGTCTGTCTTTCTTTGAGTTTGCTCGATCTTGCCATCTATCTGTGCGTAAATGTGTTTAACAGTTGCAACACAACACTACCTCAGTTTACTTAAAAGTCCTATGCCAGCATGCCACATTTAATTGGTTTTCCTCAAATTCTATTCGTTCTCATACATTTTCACACAATTACACTTCAAAACTGCCCACTCAGTTTTCACATTCCGATCAACTGGTCGAGAGGAATGTCTGAGAGTTGAATTGTTCTCTTTCCTGTACACATTTGTGAATCTTAGTGTCTTTAAGGGTATCAATGAAATACTACTAACTACGGCTAATTGTCATTATTGTTGCAACATTTATCGACCAATAATTATATTGTTATATTACGTGCATATTATACGCTGCATGCATTAAACCGTATTATTATTAATCGCTAATTGCCAATTATCAGTTAACGTAATTACAATTGTCGGAGTAAATATCGCGTTTTCCACTATGATTATTAAATGACTCATATTGTGCGTCTCGGTATGACTTTCTGAGTCAACGGATTAGCACTGAACACGTTTATTTCAAAGATGTGATGATAGAGTTTTCACTGGAAGTTTGAACATAGGATGCATATCACGAATGGGCTCTTTTGAGGGAGATATTCGAATAGGCGATGACAAACAGCTTGTGGGGCATACAGTACATATTCGAAGTGCGCATAGGTAGATAACTAAAAATGAACAAAATACACTGTGATAACTAAGAAAAAACACGAAAATATCTCCTCAGTTCCGTTCACAAGTAGCAAACGCCCATGTTAGGCCGCCGGGAAAATGAAACTATGTTTACCAAAGTGGAGCATGTTTTCTATGCTAGCTAGATCTCTTCTCTCAGTTGCCCCAGTATGTTGCAGCTACCGCGATCTAATAGCGTTTAATAAACCAACTAGTTTAAATTGTTTGTTATTTTAAACCCTTGAGTTGTGTCAGAACTGTATTGCGAAGTTTCGATTTCTACCTTGTGTCTCACTACTCCAGTGAGATCTGCCTAAGTTTGCCCAATCTGTAGACAGACGGAAACACCGTGTAATCCCACGAATATCTCTTAACCTAACATTGAGAAGTATTTTAGTTACACCAGAAAGTGTTATCAGTCATTTTGAAGTGGAGGTGGTAGAAAGAAGAGAAAAATGATGAGCCGCTACAAGTATGAAACCTGAGTTTATGATACTCTTTATATAAGCCAATTTGCGTGGAAAAGTGATTGCAGTGAACCCTCTGAAGACAAACTCAGTTTAAGGCAAAACTAAGTAGCTTGTAGTGTCGGTCATATTCTAATTATTCCGGATAATAAAACGAAAACGGACAAATTCATTTATTAAACTGTCATTGATTATTGATGGACATGAACGAAATATTGTGTAGACAGGCAGGTAGTCCACGAAATGTACTGATAGGTAAATCAATTATATTTTTGCCGGGTTTCAAATTATACAGTTCAGTGATGTAATTTCAATGCTCATCGGTAGCGTTGGTGGATTCCAGCGTGAACTTATTGAAAATTTCTTCTTGGATAACATCCTGGGTAATTTGGTAGATTTTATATGAAACATAGTGGGTTAGGCTGTCAACTGACCACAAGTGTGAAATTTCTCGGCTTTCAATCCGACTTCGTAGCTCACTCGGCAAAGCAGTGGCCGCATTCAAGCATACTGGTTCTATCTTTCATGCGAATTTAGCCAAAGTTCAGACTGTTCTGAATTGTTTTCTTTTTCTAAATCATCATAGCTGCCGCACCGGTTATCGGTAATACATTAATCATTCACTGATCAAATCTGGTTTGGATACTGATATGACTGTACAGTATAACTGATAGAATAGTGTCTGCTCATAACTTATTGACAGCCGGAAGCAAAGTAATGAATTATGACAGATAGCAACAATTTTGTTGGACTAGTCATTTGACATCGATATTTGGCATCAGCGTCCTCAGTTGTAACAATAAGTCAAATTAAAATCATGTTCTACCAGTTATTATAGAAAAATCCTTTTTTAATGAATTTAAACAATTGTGACAAAAAGAAACCTTAAAATGGTTCGACGGCACGCGAAAAGACGTGGGTCTAGAACGATTTTTGGGGTATTTCAACTCCAGCAGGTTAACTATACAACAATGAAATGTAGAATTTGTTTGTGCCTGAAGCACACAGCCAGCTTCTGTCGTGGTTGTTTCCACCTCCAGTCAAAAAGATTTATATTTTATTAACACTGAGATGTTCGCAATCCTTATCAGATTCGTATGATCACTCGTAGATTCAACGTACAATTTACAACGCATTACTATTTAGCAGTCTGACGTCCGTAATTGATTAATTTGAATGGTCATCCAATATGCGTAACACAATCTGCTCAAATTTTGGTATTCGAGATTTACTTCGCGATCAATTTGAGCCTACACATAAGTGATAAAAATGGTCGGGAGCTTTCTCGAGTTAATGAATAAATATGAGGTGTGTTTTCAACTTAATTGAGTCAACTGTTTTTGGAGTTACAATTCTTTGGATGGCACCAGCACAGTTAGGTTTTGAAAGTTTTACAAACACAATACTTAGCAGTATAGGTACGAAAGACGACGAGTCAACTCAGTTGTAACACAGTTGTAAAACACTGGATGATGAATTTGGTGCGTCAAATTTCAAAACACAAATCATCGAATCGCTCGAGTATGGGCTAGCTTCATTTTCACGTAGGATGGTTTATTATTTTGAGGTCAGGGAAACGACCCGATATGTATTGGAGCTAGTCCGAGTGCCTTCGTAAGATCTGAGGGTTCTGTAGGAATTTTTCATCGTGTCATAAAATATACTTATAAAGCAGAATAGAATGAATACATCTACAACCAGAACACTGGGCTACATCCTGTATAACGTGGCAGGGTTTAGTAAAAATATCAAAGAATTACTGACCCACGGAGTTTAAGATATTCAATGCGTGTAGCAACGTCAGGTAATTTTCTGTCATTTTCACTACCAAACCAAGTTGGCATTCACTGAACAGGTTGGAGAAGCACCTTGCTGTGCGATTCGGTAGTTCATGCGTAAATCAGCACGTGTGCATCGTTGCATCATTGTTGAGCAGTTTTTCCTCCTATTCCGCCTGGATGTTAGCATAGCAATAGGCTAATTTTTTATAACGCATGGGGAAAATTACAATCGTACGTTTTCGGGGGAAAAATATCCACCTAATGGGGGTTATGTTGTTATAGAAAGTTGTTAATAGGACGTGAGGTGTGATTGCAACTTTTCCCTCCAATTTGCATACGCTTGCTGTAATCGATGGCTGACCGTTTGAACAGATGTTCATTGATTACATACAGGTTACACATGGAGCAGGCAAACATTCGGGAACAGTGGTGAACGATCTTTTTCTCATACCTAATCTTCAGTAAAACTTGTACAGAAAAAGTGATTAGGCCAACTTAATCCGACTGATAACTCTGAGCTGCGTTATTCATTGATAAATCGATATACTTCTTTTTTTTGTTCTTGAAATATAAACTCATTGTGGTTCGAGTGATACAGATGTCAGATGAAGTTGGTATGCAACGTTTAACTCTAGATGATCGACCCCAAGTTGAGAATAGTCGGACGAATTTTCCACTTTCTTCGGAGGTTGTACTCCCCCAACTTACTTAGTAAAATTCGTTAGTCACATGTGTTTGACATTCAACCTAGCAAGCAGTAATCACAGCCCCAGATCAGGTTACGGGTTAGATGTCCCCCACGCTTTTGTGCTCATGAGACACAACAAGAAATAAACAGATGTCTACCGTGTCTGTAGTAGTCACTGAAATGAATTGCTTATAAGAACTCCATGAAGCTGTTCTACAATCCTAATATGAGCTTACTAGTTTGATGAACAACCACAAATGGCTAACCGATTTGAGACTACGAGAAAAGAACGAGTAACAACCGATAAAAGGCATTCATAAAATCTCCGCGTAACACCAAATATCGCGACTCGTAGTGCAATTTTTAGTTATCTTGATAAAAATTTTGACACTTATTCACGGTTTATGGGTTTACCTCCTCCGCATTCGTGATACTTATTATCTCCAGTATGATCCAACCAGCTGCACGTCATTAAGTTGGTGGTCATTGGGGCAAACTGCTTAGAAGCTGTCCGATTGGTTGTATTAACATTTCGTGTGCAACTTCTATCGGACCAGAAATAAACTGCACTGTGTGGTGTATTCTTAGAGATTCACTGCTTAAAATGTTTTCTACTGAACAGCTGACGAAATGGTTGGAATGCTTTGATAAAACTGAATTACGCTCGAGTGAAAATTCACCAGATTATATGAACAATTTGTTGCGTATGCGTGACGCATATCCCATTTCTCGTAAACTTGCGTGGGTTAATTGCACGCTCGAAAGATTAGAACATATTTTGTTGCGGGTTTAATCGCATGATATCCAAGCTGTTTCTGGATGAAACGTTGGTGATTTAGTTGCACTCAGAAAGTCGCTGAGCGTTCACATTATGTGGAAAAACAAACCTCTTCTGTTGATCAGTTGTTGCTTGCGTTAATTTGGTTATGTAAATTTAGCTCAACGCAAACAGATCCCAAAACACATGACAGCTTAATGGTAGATCACCCAAATGAGGATCTGTTCAGTTGCAGGACAAGGACGCCGGTGTAAACTATACCATGTCCAACATAACTAACAGTTATCTTACTGGCAAACGTAAAAGATTCTGTCGAACATCTGAAAAGCAAAATTCTTAGCGTCGGAAGACTACCAGCCTTGAGCAAAAACTTTAAATACAATACAAACCTGCTTGGACTGAACCATTCGTGCTTAATGAATTTGATTTATTAAAATGAACACCACAAACTTTTGACTGTTTGCATATCGTTTGTCGGTTTGCAACTAAGTAAATTTTTTATTGTAGATGAAAAAGAAACTTGGGTAACCAGATGAGAAGACCTAACTAATGTGATGTTCTCCGGTCTAACATATCGTACATTCTGACCACACATGAACATGTAACTAATGTTAAACATTAAGATAAGGTTCCATAGAGTGGCAGTCATGGCTTGAGGAATTAGACAGACAGATGTGAGAAGAAAAATGGAAAATATGAAGTGCTAACTACCAGGACAGCCGCAACGTCAACACAAATTGTTTCTAAACAGACAGTGGAGATTTTGATGTCTGATGGTCAAAGCCGACCCAAACTGGAAGATGCGTTTCCGGTTGTTCTGAAAAATCACATGCATTGCAAACTTTGACTCTGTGTTCTGTTTGGATTGTGTTTTGCTATTGATGACTGTGAGTGCTGTCCGTTGATTTCTATACACGCGTCTGGCGTTTCTATTTACTCCCAGCCACTTGGGAACGTGCTCCTTGATACGAGGAGCCAGCTGACGGTTTGTCTTCATACTGCAGTTACACGATGGGAAATTCTATTAGCACCGGCATATTTCCAAAGTTTGAAGGAGACAAGACGAAGTGAGAACTGAATGGTGTTAAGTCCGGACAAAGGCTCAGGAGTTGTATTGATGGATAAAAAGTAATACATTAAGAACATCTCTGAAATTCTTAGTGACGCTGAGGCGTATCTGTCGGAAGACACTCCCGACAACATCCAAGAATTAGAAATAGAAATCAACAACGGGTTTTAAAAACTTCGAGCAAGTGGCGTAATTTCTGCCGAACAATACAAGTTGTTGATGCTAGTGAGCACACGCACTTCGCATATTTGTGGACTGCCAAAGGCCCACAAGCGGAATATCCCAGTTCGGCGCTTAATGTCAATGTGTAGCGCACTGTAGCATAAGTCAGCCTGTTGACTAGCTGATTTGCTGGAAGTGGTCAGTAAACGTTTAAGTGAGTACAGGTTGGAAGGGAGCTTCGAACTTGTGGACGGTTTGTGTGTTCGGAACAAACTGATGTGTTCGTTCGATGTTATGTCCCTATTAACTAATATTACGCTGCATGAAACGGTTGATAACATTTGCAGTTTTCTTCTAAGCAAAAGTACTCTTTTTCCTAATTCGGTATCCGAACTAAAATCATTTACTCTCCTATACACGCATGATGTAAAATTCAATTTTCATGTGTTTGCCTTCCGGTAAGTGGGCAGGGTTGCAATGGGCAGTCCCTTGGGTACACTTCTAGCTGATTGCTTTCCTAACAAAGGTAGAATTTACATTATGTGAAAGGTTGTCAAAGATAGTACTATACAAACGTCACGCAAACGACAACCTGACTATTTTTGTTGCGAAGAATGATTTAAACGCGTTATTCTTGGAGTTGAATCAAGCACATCCAAACCTCAAGCTAACTAGAGAGAACGAAGTAGACAGCTGCTTCTGTTCTTGGACATCCTAATCATCCGAAGATCAGATGGCACGATAGGAAGATCCACCGACAGAAAGCTTGTTCAAACAGAATAGGATATGCACTTCAAAAGCTTCTGTGCTATGCAATATCAAAGAAAAATAGTTCAAACGCTCTTTCACAGAGCGCGGAGCCTACGCATGTAAGATAATCTAACACTACAAGTAAGCACACACAAACACCCCGAACGCCAACGAGTACCTCACGACCCATTGTATCCACCAATACAACTCCTGAGCCTTTGTCCGGACTTAACACCATTCAGTTCTCACTTCGTCTTGTCTCCTTCAAACTTTGGAAATATGCCGGTGCTAATAGAATTTCCCATCGTGTAACTGCAGTATGAAGACAAACCGTCAGCTGGCTCCTCGTATCAAGGAGCACGTTCCCAAGTGGCTGGGAGTAAATAGAAACGCCAGACGCGTGTATAGAAATCAACGGACAGCACTCACGGTCATCAATAGCAAAACACAATCCAAACAGAACACAGAGTCAAAGTTTGCAATGCATGTGATTTTTCAGAACAACCGGAAACGCATCTTCCAGTTTGGGTCGGCTTTGACCATCAGACATCAAAATCTCCACTGTCTGTTTAGAAACAATTTGTGTTGACGTTGCGGCTGTCCTGGTAGTTAGCACTTCATATTTTCCATTTTTCTTCTCACATCTGTCTGTCTAATTCCTCAAGCCATGACTGCCACTCTATGGAACCTTATCTTAATGTTTAACATTAGTTACATGTTCATGTGTGGTCAGAATGTACGATATGTTAGACCGGAGAACATCACATTAGTTAGGTCTTTTCATTTGCTTATTTTAGTAAATCGGGGAAACGAACTGATTCGAATTTTTTCAAAGAAGAAACAGTGACTGGAAGTTGTTTCCAATTGTTTTCACAAGTGCAGTATCATCGTACACCTCCAATAAATTTGAATCAGCGTTCAGAATAATAGAAGAGAGTGATTAGAATACCGACGGTCCGTGCCACATTGTCTGAAAACCCAATTAATGATGGCAGTAAAACCGCCAGTCAAGAAATACACACCATCATTCATGAGTAGTTAGTTCGTGATCATTCACAATTACGTTAGTAAGCTAAACTTAGTCAGTTCTATGTAAATGTAGTCTTTGGGTGATAATTATAGCTGTGCTTGTACAAACATTTTGTGTGAACAAAGAATCGGACTGATAACTGGTCATTTTATGGCACTAGGTTGGAAAGTCGTAAAATACATGAAAAACAACCCCGAGGTAAACCTGATGACCGGCAACAACTACATTGTTTACATATAATTTCGTACTCAGTATAAATTGTCAATAATACACAAACGGACAGAACCTTACTATACTTTTTGTAAAGTGAAAATACTATTTCTAGAAATCTGAAATAAGTCTTAAAGGTCAAGTTGTCAAGGATGTGATAAGAACACACTTTGTAACATTTTAAATGGTGTATCATATAAAATCGTATTCTGATAGCCTCGTGTCCTATTCGCACTAAGATACACTGTAAGGATTTGTTAGCAATTTCTTTATGGACCATGTACATGTTGGGATAGTGTTAACGAACCTGGAGAGCTACGGAGTTGCTGACTGAGGGCAAACGTAGCTGTCTGTGCATCCGCCCTCTTAAGGAACTACTGAGGATGGAAACATTTATTAAAACATCCTAATGAATATCCACTTGTACATGATTTTATTTTCAAAAGTTTCCACGGTTAGCAAAGTAGTAGTGTGCACTACTGGCATAAAGTTGAGAAGATGGTTTGTATTACTCGGGTCTTCCCGAATCAGATATACACATAACTAATTATCACCCATCATTCGACAAGAACCAAATCTGAAAAGTAAACATTTACTCTTAACTTGATCACCTTCGCTGACTGTCGAAGAATTTTTAACAAATCGATTTCTAAGTTAACCCACAGAGCGCCAAGACTTTATTAAAAAGGGCAACCTACACTCTGCACCATATAATAACGAAAGCAGTTATGCATCGGTGTATTGGGTCATAATGGAGGTCAAATCTTGTTGGTAGTAGTTCGGAACTTGTATAGATATGACGAAGATTAACATACGGGCAATTTCTTGTTGATCTCTAAGATGTTCCGCAATACAGTCCCGTTTTTATGTGGGCTCAAAGATTGGATACGACATCGTCTGCATTTATATAGTCCTGAGCCTACCTAATCAGCAAGATATCACAGGTGTGTAAACGGAGATGAAGTCGGGTGGATGAGGTAACTAAAACAAGTCGATAATCTTATGAGATTATATTAAATAATCGCCACTTATCGGTAAGTCCAACATTCGTAACCACTTATGTCTAACGTTCAAAGAAGCAGTAATCTCCAGTTTCACTATTGTTTGAACACGTCCTTTGCTTGCATCATTATTACGACTAGGATTCAAACTCCGACACACTTCTCTGGGGCGACCATTTTGTTCACGGCATCATTGCTGCGTAGTCAAGAACGACGAATTTACTAAATCTAAGTATCCGTCATACTGACTGAATATTACTGAACCTTACCCACGAGCAAATGTTGGTCTTCGTTTATATTTTATGTATGACCAATTTTGAATTAAAATCTTAGTCGCATAAAAAATATGCGCTGCCCATTAGATATGAAAAAAACAAAACGCGAGCACAGGTGTTATACTCTGAAGTGATCGGCTTATTCATCTATTAGAAATTGGACCTTAGGGTGTTGTGCTTAGGCCAACCAGGCCTCTCACTACTTTTCGGTGAGTTTTTAGATGACCTGAACGTTCGCACAAGGTTACACCAGTTGATCAATATGCCGTCAGCTTACACAGTATGGTAATATTCTGTAGAAGGATGTTAGGTAAAAACTTGTTTGATCAGCTGAGCTATCTACACCTTGTGTGAGATGGTTATCAAAACTATCACTAAGCTACGCTTGGGGTTACTGCACATGACTATCTAAACTACCGCTCAGGAAGAACTATCTAACGAATTCAGCGCATGTCACAGCACTGAAGCGACTAACGGCGAAATCTGTTGTCCTTAGCCCAATGCGCAATAGAAGGTTTGGTATGGCAATATGAATTGAAAGAGAGTGTGTCAGTCAGTACTAATGCCA
>JTDE01001585.1:88126-107357 GCA_014338405.1 Paragonimus skrjabini miyazakii | reverse complement strand
GTGAAATCATAAAAACTAAGAAGAGGATCATGAAATTATTGTGAGCTACGTCAATAAATGATAGTATCGAAAAGACAAATCAGCAGACTAAAGTCCTTGGGAATTGGAAAACCATATGTGTACTGACCCTAAAAAATAACGTTATCGTTTCAATCCGCCTGATGTTGTACATAATCAATTGTCCAGGTGGCTTGGAGACAGATTAGATATGCACTTAATATACCCTCTTTGGAAGAAACTTCCGAATTACATGGGGACCTTAAAGGAGCAAACTTCCATGGCATCTACCTGTTTCATTTTGACGTAACGACCACTGGGTTTCAAACATCTCAAGCCGACACTCACCGAAAACTCCTCTTATATAGCATTGTATGAATGTCATTTCGAATCTCTACGAATTGGCAATCTAAGTTGTATTGGGCTTGTCCAGACCGTCGGGAGTTTGAAACGTACACCACTTTCAATAATTACGCTATTCGTGGGACCACACTTACAGTAAATAATTTTTTTCTCAGAACAAAATTTTTCGGTTGAGTATATGTGAAACGCTAACACCGAATTAATTACAATGGCATGTCGGTTTGAGTATATCCATCGTGAAGCATTTGCCAACGAAGTTGTTTCGGTAAATCAGTTTGTGCTATATTTTGACGTTCCGCTTGTCGTTCACGTATGATGAACGCATTGGCGGCGATGTACTGTTCATGCTAGCCAGTCGTTTACTGTATATTCAACATGTTCCCCAAACACTTGTGACGAATCAAAGTTTTGTTTCCATGTATAAGAGCCTCCTTATCTGATAACTGATTATGCACAGCAGTGCTGCAATATCTTTGGATGGTCGCATTTTAGCAAACGAACCTACCTGTGCATCATTGGCCCCCGGGTACTATTCACGCTTGTCGGTGTTTACTAATCGCTTATTGTTAGTTTCACTATAAAACCTGTTAACAATGGAGTAAGTAAAGGTGGGTTACTGTTGAGTTAACTGTGACGAAACTTTAATACTTTCACCGCGCGCCAACTGAAAGTAAATATAAACATAAATCTATTTCCTACGAAATTCTATTTCGGAGCTATTTGTTCTGCTTTTTTGCTCGAACAACGATTTAGAAATTGTTACGCAACGCACGTAACAGCTCACCGTCATACATCTGACAGTAATGGGATGCTCATTCATCAAATCACTGATTACTCTCAGAGTGTTCGTCAGTTCGAACATTCTATCAACACCTTCACTGTCAACATTAACGGACACAGGTTTGCTCAGTGACTAATTACGCACTGACGGATGGTTGAAAATGGAGCTGAGATAATCAGTTCATCCTGATTAATTGTTGTTCAATCAGTTTCAAAAAGTTTCCATTAACAAAATAAGAGCTTGGTAAATCTCTGAAATTCTGCTCTAATAATGCTTTGGCTAATCATTATTCCTCCGTCTGTGTATGTTTATCAACACTATCGATGCAAAGACTCAACATTTTTATGTAATGTTATGAAGCAAAAGAGAGCGTTGTTATTCACAAGTAATTGTCAGCAATGAAGCATTCTGCCAATTTTCAGAGAACATTATCCAAAACTGTATGAACTTTTGATTAATATGAACCGAGTTCATCCTGCTCATTCGAAACTGGACAGTTGTGATAAAATGCTTAGTTACGTGAAAGTCGTGAGCAGTCAATCGTTTGAACCGTATGAGGGGAAAAGTTGTGAAATTTTTCTTCAGTCCACTTTATAATTCTCGGAGTGCACCAAGAACTTTGTTGAGTAGTCCTCACTGGGAACAGAGAGCCCTGTAAATCACCTAACCCCAATGATTTGTGGACAATACAAGCGTTAACGTTACTTTACATTGCATCTTCTTCATGGTAAAATCAAGCCCTTCGTAACTAGTAGAGTTGCAAATAACTGGCTTATTAATCAACCTATCAAGATTTGTGAGTTAGCTCGAAGAAAACTAGGTCCGTGTTATAAAGTTTTTGTATGCGCGAGTTTAGTCGATATCGGCTAATCAGCATGGTTTCAGTGAATGTCAACGAAACCTGGTTTATGCTATGGGATAAAGCATAGTTCGTTTGCGAGTTGATTTCAAGTATTAAACCCTTAGCAACCTGCGTGCATCCCAAGGTTTATGCTAAATTGGTTTTTAAAGGTATTACATTTTCTATTTCGACCGAACAAACAGATAGAACGCACACGATTACATAAAATAACAATGGGATTAAGACTTATGATTTAGATTGTTCTTAATATTAATCCTGTGATTGAAACGTCTCCGCCGGTTTCGATGATCTCTTTAATAAGTGGATCTAGACAGCTTTCCAGAAATTCCAACTGGCAAACCTTATATTGCCAGTTCAACTTACGATTCCACATTTCCACTGGCTGATGAAGCGCTGATCTTACATGAATATGTCCAGCGGAGCTATCATTTTTCTACTATGCAGAACTGATGCAACGAGTTACTCCAGACTGTCCTGTCAGCTAATTTCCACAAGCCGTCTTTTGGTTCAAGGAAGGAAGTTTAAGCAAAGATTCACTAGTTGACGTTCAGCAAACAGAGTTTGTACCACAAATATTACCCCACAAGTTTCTTGAGAACTTTTTGCTTCAAGGCTTCTGCTTGCTGAGAACTGGGTTAAAATCGACTGTGTAGTGAATTTGTGCTGTTATTTGACCTGTAATCATTTCATCCCCAAACAAAGTGACATCCTCAACGCGTGGAGATTGGAATGTCGGGATGCCTAGCCTTAGCTGGATTACTGCACTGGAGAGCAAAAGGTGACAGATCTTACTGAACAAAACAGTCAGGAAAGGAAAACTGGTAGATGCAAGCATTTTGTATTGACTCTTCAGTACCAAATTTACAATAACGTGAAAAGGTTTTTATATCGTACAGATAGGGGGGAGGGTGGATAGTCAGTCGGTGGGTTAAGAAAGGTCACTAAGTCCAAGGAAGGGTCAAGTTCACGAGCAACTGTTTCTGAACACACAAGGTCGGATTTAGTCGATTGATTACGATAGCTTCAGCAAACCGCAAGAATCTTGGATTCGAGTGACGTAATAGGATTCTGAAGGCACAAACTGGGTCGATAACGTGTCCAGTGGTTAGGACGTGTCTTGCTACTTCGGACGCTGGTTGCTTGTATGTTTCAAACACATTGTCGTTCTTCTGTAGTACAGAGTTCTGTACCCACTTAGGCAAATGTTTCTTCACTCTGGAGATCAAACACCTCTCGGTTCAGCCTATGTAACTTTCTTTGTAGTTACTTGTAAATTATTAGACACAATGTGAGGTGGCACCGACAGACTGATCTCCTTCGACTGAAGGAGATCAGTCTGTCGGTGCCACCTTGAAAAAGTCTGACAATAAAATTGAGTTAGACAATTCTTACGTAAGAACACCGATCATAGCCGTTTTGCGGTCTTTCACCTCGGTGTTCCCTGGAATGTTTTAGGAACACCAACTATGACCGCCAAGACCATCTAACTTCACACAATACATTCCAGGAGAACGATACCACTGATCGGATCCGGTAATGCAATCCTAAAATCAGTAAAATCTTCAGAACTGTAACCCTACTGCTCTTTTTCAAGGTAAAAACCAATCAATTTACAACCATTTTGTCTAACCTAGCCCTAAAAACAGATGCATTTGAACACTGTCCGACGTTTTTTTCTCAAGGAAAATCTTAAGTGGTGCAGCAGACTTTGGCTGAAATTCTAGGACCTTCGCTTATTCTCCCAATTATTAATACATCAATCGTTACCAGTTGCTACTCAGTTTTAAATTTACCGCTATTTCGTTTCATCTGAATATCGCCCCTTGATCTACCATCCACCTCTTTGGGAAGCAATGTCGGAATCTCAATTTGCCAAACATTCGAAAATATCCGATTTCTGTCAGATTAGTCGATAAAAACAAACTTACATCGGTTGAAGTTCGTAACTCATTGAATAAGTAGTGTTTTTGTCAGTCTAGCCACACTGTGTTGACCAGCGAGAATGAACACAATGACCTGAACACAAACGAAAAATTTAAGTAGCCTACGTCCACATTACAAGTGTAAAAAGAGGGGCGCAGTATAAGCAGCCTGCACCTGCATTTGAGTTAACTGGCGTATTTTTATAAATAAAGTAAGATTTCGCACAAAACGAGCCATCCTTCAGTATATTGCAGTAAAAAAACCGTTCTGTACAACACTGGAGTTAAATATAGATCCAAGTGCAGGTTACTGTATGAAATGGTCAGACAAACAATAGAGTCCGACGTTGAACAAAATGAGGTATGAGGTACGCAACATTGTATTTATTGAATATAACTAACAGCATAGCGTGTAACACATATGGGAAATAGCTAGACGTTCATAATATAATATAATAATGTGATAATAATATAATAATACAATAATACCCTATAAGGGCTTTGCTTCCTTTAAACAGTAAAACAAGTGATTTCATTTCCGTTTTTGAAAACTGCTTCAACGTGAAAAATAGTTCATTACACCCTTATCACGAATAGCCCGGCCTTGTATATTAATCGTGCATTTTGCAACAAAACCACAAAGCCACTCAGCACGTTTACCAATACTTATATTCTTGGAGAGAAGTCCTAGTCGAGGGGTCATCGATTGGAGTTGACAGACAATAACTGTCTCCTATCGAGAGGATTGGGCAACCTGATCATTACTTACAAGCGAAAGTGGTTGGGTAGTCTAGGTAGGATTAGATTGTAATACTACCGTCTCAAGACAACTTTATATTGCCGTATCCTGTCGGATAAGAGCGCTTTGATTGACTGTGAAATTGGATTACAATCTAGCAATTCAACACGCGATTAACGATGAAGAAAAAACATCAGTTTTAACTTTGATCACATTTATGGGATAATATCTCAAGCGGAACATTAAACCCAATCTTACGTATGACATGGTAAATAACACTGGAATAACATTGGAATATATATATAGTTATCAGAAGTTGAATGTTTTTTCCAATCACTTAAGAAATTCATTCAATACTCAGGTCATGGACGAAGCGTGTTCCATCAATGACTGTCTATTATTGCATTCCTAACCAAACTGTGCCACTTTGTTTTGAGGATGCTTTCACTGTAACTTCCGTATATCAGAACAATCCAGAATAACTCTCTTTTTTTAGTTGTATTTCTGCGAGACTTCGCTCACCTTAAAGAAAACAAATTTGCTTCTCTATTCTTCGATAGTTTAACCGCAGTAAGTTTACTACAACCTTGTCCAAGTAGTTGGTGTACAAAAGTCCAGCATTTACAGTTTTTGAGGTACCCATGAACTCATCGCTGTCTCTGTTATCCGTCGGTAGACTCCGCGTTTGACGAGTTAAGTAGGAGTACATACTCATTTTAAAGGCTATTTGCAAGCAGGCTTCTAAAACAATACTGACAACATATTTCGACCTTCACAGCCGCTTGTAATCTCAACACTAGTCGTCCTCAGAACACACAAGACTGCCTTACTTATTCTGTCGACGGTTTAGATAATCTCTTCTGACTGATAGCGTTCATCCATAAACACGATGAAACCTTCCTTTGACCTAGTTGTTATATGTACTATCTCGAGTGAGAAGGGCTCGCAATAAGTGAACGTTATTTTCTAGAGCTGGCGTAATTCAGACCTTCGGTATATCTTGTTTGAGGAGGCAGTGTAGTATGGTCATTCAGGTTGACCTATGCTTATGTCTGGTTCAGATTAGTAAGGTTTTTGATTATGTGATATGCAACGTGATGGGCTACCAAATTCGTCTGCAAAGCGACGGATACTGACATCGGTTAACTGATGCGGAAGTTCTTTTGAAGTAAGTTACTGTACTGTTACTTAGCTGTTGGTTCCAATTATGTCTCAGTGCTTATGTGGACTTACTGACCAATTGTTTCTTCAGTTCTGATTTGGGTTACTGTAGTTGTACAAGGAATGCCAGAACTCTACTAAGGGTGACAGTTTTACGCCAACCAGCAGTAATTGCATCCTATCGTCTTCCTTGGTTCGTGATCGGAAACGAAACTAAACGACCTAGTAAACTGACAATACGATACTGATGGAGCAAAAACTATAGGGACAATGAGACCGAATGGGTGTGTATTATCAGTGAAAATAGCACATGTAAAAAGAGAAACAGTCAGTGCACGTGATTGGAGAAGCAGCTACCTGCAGAAATCTTCACAACAGGTCTTAGTTATGACATAAATGACCTACTCTGATTTCAGCACGCAAATTATATTGCCAATCTGTTCGAATCTGCAGAAAGTCCCTCAATCACCGTTAGTATAAATCAGGTCATCTGTCAGGCATATTGATTTCCTCCTCCACAGTTCACTTCCTC
The DNA here is from genome assembly GCA_014338405.1 of Paragonimus skrjabini miyazakii. Classification (NCBI taxonomy): domain Eukaryota; kingdom Metazoa; phylum Platyhelminthes; class Trematoda; order Plagiorchiida; family Troglotrematidae; genus Paragonimus; species Paragonimus skrjabini miyazakii. Next base: position 101,000 of record JTDE01001585.1, on the reverse strand, counting down.
ATTGAACACTTCATCAGCTTACTGCTCCTGACCCAAACCTGACCTTGGCAAATTTTCCCATCGAAAACAGCATAATATACGTGGCCTACACGAATGGTTCGCCACACCAAGTGACTGTCCAGCTGACCGCCTCGAGAATTTGCTGCTTATTTCATAAGGTAATGAAATTATGTCACCACGTTTCTGAGACATTTTGCAACGTCTGAATGTAACGTAATCGTAATAGTTTGTTCCGATAGCTGAAGATGCGCATTGTAGTGTAATGCACAATTCCTTCGAAAGTAAAATGACATGGTAAGTGTATAGACTAATCTCACACCTTTAGTGCAAATAAAATCCATCTCGTCTGACACTGAAAAATGAAGTCAATGTAATACTAAAAACTAACTTAAGGGTTCAGACACATGTGTGCTTCAACGTTTAGCCACAAAATACAGTGAAAATTGTAGACTTAGTGTGTAATTAAACTTTTGTACTTGCTAGGTACAGAAATAAAACTGACTCCTTCCAGGCAGAATATCACCTTGGAGCAGTTTATCCTTCCGAAGCTGTGGTGCGCAATGCTCCCTAATACTAGCAGCATAAAATATAAACGGATGGCCACTGTGAGGTGTCATTATTACGATTGCTCACAGTGTGTCTGCACGTAACCAGTTTAACTGCTGTGCATGACAGAATAACCGCTTATGTTGCAGTTAATATTCGTATGCCCCTTTATCTTTGTCGTATAGCCAAGAAAGTCGTTTTCATTGAATCCGTGTACACACTACATTGCGAGTCGGTAGCTCATGAATGTATGTCAATTTATTTAAAAATTACTATTTGGTTATGACAAGATAACTTGCTCAAAGTGAATTAGAACTTAGCTCAACTGAAGGTTATCTTATAAGAAAGATATGCAACGCTATGTGGACATCCAAATGTGTGCAAGCCTTCTATATTGACGAAACAAACAGAAACAGATAATAGTTATGTATGTCCTATTTGTGAAAGATAGAAGAGAACTTTGTTCTCGGAATATTGGGAAAAACTGTACCGAAAGTGCATGCAAACGTTGACAGGATAAGCATGCCAGCAGCAGCTGTCGTACCGCAACAGGAAAAGCGATTCAGCATCAGTGAACCTGTATTTAAGAAGAGTGTTCTATAAGGTGGGTTCTGAGCCGTTGTTTAATATAAATAAGCCTGATCTCAATAGCCAAATAGGACGATGATCGCTCGATTGTTTCATCGTTGTTCAAATTCTAGAGCTGTAAATGTGGCGAGAAGAACACGGAATTAACCATGATTGCTTGTACAGTGCTACTACCGTTAGGTGTTTGTCAAAAATGCGCGGAATAATACGTAGTATAAAACAGTTATGCATAACAGTAATTTGTGGATGTTAACTACTGAATGTTAACATGAACTAAGTAAGTTAAATTATTGGGTTGGACTTAGTGTTTTATTTACAGTTGTGGACGTTTGTATTCAACAAGTATGGTCCATGTATTAGTCCACGCCTTGACTTGCATTGCCGCTAAACATGTGTGTAATCACACGTAGTGTCTAAACATCTGGTTACCAATAGATAAACTGGTCATTTTTATTGCAGCTGCAGTTTTGTATTGACTGAAAATAACGTCAAAGAACTAGCGCTTTAAAATTTGGCTTTTGCACTTGCCAACGGCCCATTTGCCTACAATTTGAATACTTTTGTTGCAAATTTAGTAAAAACTCAAATACTCACAAGATTATTCTCATTCTTGATGTTAACTGGTAGAAAAAATTAATGTTATCATATCGTAAGCTTTAAATACGTGTTAGGGTAAACGGAAATTTACCTCCAGTTTGTGAATTGTCACTATACTGTAAAAATAACGGACTTCAGTTATACTTCTTCAAAGCAGACTGAAAATCCATGATTACTGGAAACTGAAACCTTACTGATGACAATTGAATCAATATAAAACGGTTCTGTGAGTGGAGTGAATTAAAATGCGAAATTATCCTTTCTGTTATCTTTTGTATACAAACAACACACCCTATTCACTGAAGCGTGCAAGGTTCTTGTAATCAAGACGCATATATTCCTACCGATAAAGCATGTTTTAATGTAAACTGACCTAGAATAAACTGTACAGGCTCACAACACGTGCTCGTTGAATTCGCACAATTGCGAACCTCCAAGAGAACATCGTTCTACCAGGGCTTAGTAAGATAACGCGCAATGTAATCCTTGCCTACGGACACTTTCAAACACATATATATCCACTATCAGACCCGTTACAACTAAGCAGGGATGATTGCTTGGTTATTGGTTGTTATCAGACTAGGAAGAGTTAACGAAAGTCTGTAATGTTAATAGAAAATACTTGTGGTGAGAAGCTGTGCACACTGAAATCAGTTGCTTAAATTTATGACCATCGTGAAGTCAGCACTCAGTTGAAGGTTTACCCGCGTAACAACCTTTCTGATCAACTATATAGCTGACTGCAACAGATCATCAAAGGTGACTGCCTGTCTGCCGCGTTTCAGTTTTCAACGCAGCTGTCTGTCGTACGATCACTCTCCCCTCGTTTTTATTTCTTCACCTCGTTTACTTGTCCCCTACTTTCATAAATCTTCCAAGTTTATTCAAGTCAAGTCCAGTCATTTTATTACATTATTCAAACGTCGAGAATTCACCGACTCGGTGTTCGGACAAAATTTTAAATTAATCGCAGATTAAATAAAAATGGCACCGTCATGAGTGTGAACGCTTTAGTAAATATAACAAGTGAACAGTTCAATAAAACTTTTAGTTTGTTCATGAGCAAACAAAGCAAGGAACAGAAATGAAATCATATACGTTGGTTTATGAATATGAAATGGACTAACGAACGTTCTAGTTGACGTAAAACAGAGTTAACCTAACTATATAGAATGAGAAACACCAGAGTTTAATGGTTTCTTTCTGAAATGCTCAACTTTAATGAGTCTACTAACTTGCGAAAGCCACGATGATTTTTGAGTGATGTTCAGCTGGTGTCAACCAAAACGTGTTACTACTCATCTGAGATTCACATACCTCCTATCAAGTTGAATGAGTTTCACGATTTGAAAACCACCAGAAGTCCCAGTCTTGTGATCGGATTGGAGTAGAAATCAGTTAGTTTTGTTCTCAGCTAGGCTGTCGGGCCGTCTGCGCATTACTCAAGAGAAATATGGCTGGGTGATTGCCATTTGTGACCCCTACCGAATGAATGCGACGATCGAGTCGAAAAGGAAGAACTACGGATCTCCGAAAGCCCTCGAAGCCATCACCGATTTCCTACACGAATGGAATAGTCCCGCCGCGAAGGTAGTGCAAGCCTCGGTGGTATTTACTAACCAGGGATTTCTTCACCCCATTTCCTTTCACTCGATTTCATGTATGAACATTTTAAAAACATAAGGGTGCGACTTGTGCTCATTATGTAGTTGTGACTCACTAAAACATACGATGCACATATGCGCAGGTGTACTAAATCGTCAATGTACCATTACATAGGAACTCATCATTCATTCTCCGAACATGAATATCTGAATATGGATTTCTTTTAAATACTGAAGGGATTTATTGATTCGTCCCTTCATAATTTTCATGGGGCATGAAAATACCTTCCTAGCATGTTTTGTATAGAAAGAATGCCAAAAATAAGCTGTTAAGCTTTGTGGTCAGCGTGGTTGTTTTATGGAAGCATGACTAAACTTCGGCTTCTGGCTCTGGTTCAAACTACTGAGCTTTAGAGCCTGGTACCTCTTTTCGAAAGCATCTGGATTTAAAAAAATGTTTATGGGAAAACAAAACGCACAATGATTTGATAGTGATGATCAACTTGAATCAATGATATCCGTTTGCTGTACATCAGAGTAGAGTTTGTTTTTAAAGGTATTGTTTACACAAATGAATTAGTACGATGTATGATCTCCAGAAGAAGAGGAAGAAGGCAGAATACTGGTAACTTCAGAGATAAACAAAATCCATCGATAAAGGATTAGAATCCTTCGAACTAAGATAGCAAAATAGCTGGTTAAGAGAAATATACGATCTAAATAATAAACGACTTCTATGCGAGTTACAAAAAAATTAATCCGATTTAAAAACTGGCGAAAGTCTGAATCGAACATGCGCACAAAGTTCACGTTTGCAGCATCCTAAATTAGATGTGAGAAAGAGATGAAGGCAAATTGACAAAAATCTCCACGATGACAAATATCGGCTAAGAAAGTAAACAAAAATTCAGTAAGTAAAACACGTTCCAACGAAGCAAACTGAATGCATTACTTCAACGAGAAGGTGTACTTAAATAAATTTTTCTGCCGTATCGATATAAACGAAAAATCAAGAGTTAAACTAGTTGGCTTACGCAGTCTTCAGGGGAAATCCTTTTGCAAGTGATAAAATTACAACGAACTCAAAACACATCAGAGCCTTACGTTTTGTAAACGTGATACTTAAGTTATATCCTTCATTATCTACCGAAGAAACCGGTTATTAATTCAACACCTTACAATGGAACGTGTCTTTTTTATTCACCCGCGCAAAAATTTGCTCCAAGTGATAGCACGAGACTCACTTTCTAATTTTATTTTCTACTGTGTGACCGTAAACTGATACCTTAGGAGACTGCAATATACCTCCGAGATTTCTTTTTTGGGTACACCAGGTTGTTATCGATTAGTGAATTTTTAGAAAGGGAAAGAAGTGCAAGGTAATCAAAAAAAAAACACATTCCTTACGAAGTGAAGTCGGACCAGATGTCAGGAAGTCCTTAGTTTGCGACCTGTTTGAATCCATTGACAGAATGGATTATAAATGTTAGCTTGATGTAATGAATGCAGTCATGTCAACAAAAATACTTGAGTGCAGTGTAAACATTGTCGCACAGGCTTTTCACACTAAGTTTAATTTAATAACGTTTCACACCTCACTGAAGAATGCAAATGTTTGTCAAAGTTCACAATAATATTCTTTGTTGGGAAGAATGCTAACAAGCTTTCAGGTCAAATTACGACTCCACGATTTGATCTGTCACGTATGTCATTTTTTATACCTTTCTCTACTTACTGAATATGACGTGAAAATCCATCATCCCGACATTAAGTAATTTTAGATGGAAAGTACTGGACACGGCCATATGTTTATGTAGTAACACATTATAGGAGAATAGATTGGGCAAAGTCACCAAAATCTGTCGAGACTTATATGTTCCAGATATATGGTACTAAATCAGGTGAGAGTTAGATAATCGGAATACCAGTTTAAGTACATTTCGTTTCCCCGATGGGCACGACGAAAGTTACTCGGTGCATAAACTGGCGCATTTAGAAATAATGTTATTGGTCTCGAGAATGTTCAAAACTTTTTGTTTGGATTACTTCAAATCGTCGTCTGACGAACACTTCACGAAAGATAGCAAGTAACTGAAACAGGTCGATTGAGTTTTAGAAGAAAATACTATTGTCAGTACTTCTGTAGATCTGTATTATACGTACAAGTTGGCAGATAGTCAACAATCATTTTGCTTCTTGTAAAACATTCAAAAGAAGTGTAGCCAAAATCTATCACAGATAACAAACACATCTATCATCTGTACACTGTTCTGTTACTTTTGCTTCCTTGTGCGAAGTTTACTGGACCGTTGGAACTTAATGCTGTTACTACGACTATTCCCAGTGGTTAAAATTTTACTGGAACTGAATAACTTGTATGAGTGTCCAGTAAACTTACAATTAGTGATGCGTAATCGATTTGTCATTTTACATAAAGGGTGTGCATAGTGACCAAAGGGTAAAAAACATCATGACCAATGTGGATTGATTTTCCTGTTTGCGCGATCATATTACGTTTGTAGTTAACTGAAACGTCCATGGCGTATGTCCTTCCAGTGCAACACCCGTATGTGGATTAGTCTGTCACGAAATCCTAACTCCAAAAAGACCAACGAACACGTATCTGTTGTGTCGCCTAACTGGCGGTTTTATCCATACATCAATTCAACTTAGTTGATTCGAAGGGCTTAGGCCATGGAGTGAGCAATCAAAGCGGGATTCTGCCCACTCACTTTCACCTAGCCACTTAAATTCATATCATCCGTATACTGGCCTACTGACGTAATTGTGTATCTCTGATGTTTGCAATATAATTGTATGCGTAATACAAATAATTCAATAGTCTAGCGCAGCAAAATAATGCAGATACCGACCTACCGCTTTCGTCGTTTTCCAGTACAAAGTCAATCTCTGAAAACTAACACTCCGCACAAATACCAAACATTTTTTCCGAGAACGTAGGCAATTATGCTTGTCAAATATCAGCCAGGGTCTACAAACTGAATTTCTAACGCTGTGCATTTGTACTCAGAAGTGATCTATAGGACATTGTAATACTTTTTAACGAAACTTTATATCAGTATTTAAGAAGCTGTGTAGCTTGAGATTATGAGAGTCGCCTCATAAGCTGATCAAACTCAAATGCACTGAAAAGCGGATTGTTCATAATTCATTGTTCAATGAAGTATTGTTTTTTATGGGTCAAGTGGCTGGGCTACAGATTGGATAATTGTTGTAGATTCTTACTTACCTTATTGATAGCGCACAAATATTTTAACAAAACTATGCAAAGATTTCATTGGAAAGTGCTTTTTTGATGTTCACCGCAATTAAGTGCAATTTTCCTACAGTTAGAATAAACGTTTGATGGATCTCGTTCATTTCATTTCCTTCAGTAGAAACAGTAAAATGCAGACATTCACCGAAAAGAAAACAGCTTGCTCACAGCTAGTGTCGCTTCACTGCACTTCACAGTTACAAAGATATGATTGAAAGCCATGTTCAAATTGTTGAATCCGGTTCAGGCGAGGTATACGGTGATGATGACCAAGACAACATCCACATACTCAATGGTATGATTCGGTTCCTGGGTTCTTCGTATTTTGTATAGCAGAGCGTGATAAGACATACTGATCGTTGTAGTGTTCAGCCCATCATTATGAAAACAGAATCAAATAACAGGAAACTACTATCTCTGGACACTTGGGTTCATTCATTAGAACAAGACTTCAAAACAAGTTTGCTTCTTAAACCTATACATTGGCGTGAAACGTAGTCTGAGGTACACTTCTTTGAATACAGAAAACGAGTGTATGCTAATGCAAGTAGCTCACTGTTTTACAGGATGTTAGAACATTTTACTGATAAATCAAGTAGAAAATTAGAACAAACGTAAGCATCGTTTTGTATCTGTAACTAAAGATATTTACAAGCCGGTTCCAACGAGTTCATGCCATCGAGACAAATGTCCGAGAGAATAAAACCGCACGAATATTCTTCCACTTAAGGGGATGATATAGGGTGTGTTGTGAAGCTTCGGATTGAACAAGTATCGGAGTCGATTAATCACAAATAAACTATACTACGTTCACTTCCGATACATTTGAATGGTTGAAATTTGTTCGACAGTATCCCACCTAGAATGTTGTCAAAATGTGAGGTTTATGTAGATTCATCCAGGGTGGATTACACCATAACTAATACAAAGGCTGAATTGAGATGACGTCTGAAATCAACTTGAATTCATACTTAGTTGCAGGCCAGAATTCAGATACGCGCTGTAAACCTAATCTAGAAAATGTATAGGGAACAAGATAGTGATTGAAAGCGACAGGTATATCAGCGAAATCACAAAAGTAACATACATTATGAACAGAACTGATAGTTACCATCTCTGGACCACATGGACGCTGGTTTTAGATCGACCTGTAATCAACTGGTATAGGCAACTAGATATGCTGAACACAAAGAGGATTAAGTTACATATGTATAGCGTGTCGCTGTTTCAAAATCATTGGACACTGGGTCCAACTTATAGTAGTGGTTGAATCAATTCCATTTCCTGCCAACATGGACACACATCTCATTCTAATGGAAACAACAAGTAGAACGTAATTGCTAATCACGTACCTGTTTCATTCTCCGAAGATCTTTTACACCAGGTTTATTTCACTGATCCCCGTCTTGACTCTTCTAGATAACTGCATTTATGCAACTAGGTTGACTGAATAGGCTACCACATTAAAAATAAGGCATTTACGACATACTATTGTAATCAGTCGTTTCTAGTTCCCACCCCGTCCCCAAATGATCGATCCTTAATCGCTTTGCAATTTTTGCGTTCATCATTTATGCGTAACTGATCAATCTTCAACTCACTGTCTACATTATGAATGACGGATGCTGGAGTTTGCTGGATTTGTTTGCCAAAAATATAACAACAAACAAAACTGGCAGTGTGCTTCCGGTGCACTTTACCCAACAAACACTTACAGAGTACGTTTTCATAGTTTACAACGCAGAAAAATTCAGGATTCAAACGTACACCGAGTTGTTTTTACAACTTCTACGAGTGCTCATGTAAATTCAACAAGTTTTTGGACAATATCTAGTCAAAGGATAACTATTACCGGAACCGCTATCCCGGTTATCATCTACTGTTCATTTTATAATCGGACGCAAGACAAGAAACTTAAAAAAATTTGCTGGACTGTCAGTTTAAAATGAACGGAGAAGACCCAACCTCGAACTGGCAATCGGAACTGTTGTTTGAATCTGTAAAATCACAGCTGTCACCCAATAAAGTACGGTTTACAGACCATGATAAAGAAGCACTCGACTGTCACACAGAGCATGAAATTCCCGCTAACTAGACTACTGATGAAACTAATAGTTTACTGGCAAGAAAATTGTTCACCCTATTTTCATTTACCAATAACCTTCAGCGTACAGACGAGTATTTAAGATGATGTTGCCAAAGTCCAGGGCAAAGTCATGCTCACGAGCTGTTGTTTCTGAACCAACAGAACCGGTTTCAGTCGATTGATTGCGACAGCCTAGGCAAACCGCAAGCATCTTGTATTGGGATGACGTAATAAGATTCTGAATGTGCAAGCCGTGTCGATGACGTGACCAGTTGTCATGATGTGTCTAACGACTATGAACACTGGTTGCTTTGATTGTGTTCGACGACACTGCCGCTATTCGTTAATACGTAGTTCTGAGCCACTAAGCAAATGATCAAGCATCTCTGGGTTCTGGTAGATACAGTGTGAGGTGGCATCGGCAGGCTGAACTCCCTTGATTGACGGTAGAGGCAGCTTCCGAGTTCGAGCTAGTACACACAGTTCGACTGCGTTGAGTGCTCGTTTGATCACATTAATCAGTCTTTGCGTTGTTTTATGCATTCCGTAATAGCCTCCAAAAGGCAATTCTACATAAATCTTATTTTGTCTTACAGTGATCGCCTGTTCAGATGGCGGTTTTGGTCTACTGTGCTTTTCTATGAACCGTTTTGGATACCCATTAGTTTGTAGTACAGTTGTGATTAGCACTAATTCCTCCACAAGACTATCTTGTGTACAGATACATCTTGCGCGTGTGAATAGTGTATTCATTAGTGTTCGTTGATGATGGACCGGTGCGAAACTACTGAAATTCTGGTATTGACCGGACCACGTGGATTTCCTATAAACACTTCTTCTGATAGAGCCATCTTCCCGGCGACTTATGAGTATGTCTAAAAACGGCAAAAATTATCAGTCTCAAATTCAGATTTTACCTTCAGATTGGGATGACAATTATTTGAGCTTCGCACTAGGTTATCTACTGCTTGTTTGGAACGACTGAATACTAATGTGTCATCAACATAGCGTTTGTAGTATGACAGACTTGATATATCTGCAGCTAACTCCTGTTCTATCCTTAATATGAAATAGTCAGCTAAGATGGGCCCTAATGGATTTCCTATGGATACCCCATCTAATTGTCGGTAGGACCGATCAAGAAAACGGAAGCTGACGTTTTCCGTGCATAACAATAAAGCTTCCTCCGGAGTATCACTAGGCAGAGGCGAAGTAATGTGGCTCGTCTCAGCGAGTTCGCAAATATAATCAATTGTCTCATGTAACGGGACATTTGTGAACAGTGACTGGACGTAAAACGTATTACTAGGATTGATGTTGTCCAAGGCACTGATCAGTTCAAAATAATGTTTGGCAGAATATACCTGAAATCTTTGTTTTAATAGGGTTAAGATAGTGACTAACCAGTGTGCCATTTTATGGTACGGAGAATTTGTCATTACTAGGATAGGTCTAAGAGGCATTTCGGATTTGTGTGTTTCAGGGAGGCCGTAAAGCTGAGGCGTCAACGGCCCACACGGTTTAAGGAACTTGTACGTCACGTCATCAATTATGTGCAGTTGTAAGAGAAATTGAAGATGCCACCCCATGTAACCTTCTATTCCAGTGACGTTGTCCACCGTGTCTATTTACTGAAACTTTGTTCGATCACCTAATATTGACCGCATCTTCTGTACATACACGTCCCTGTCTAAAATGACTGTACCGGAGCGCTTGTTTGGCTTAAGTCTTACTACATTCAGTACTAAATTCAGTAAGCTGATTGCTGCATCGAACTGATATGCATGGTCATTCCTTCAAATTCTAAACACTTTTAAACTTCCATTGATTAGCAATATATCTGGATTATTAATTTTCCGGCATTATGACATGCGCTCAACATCAGTGGATTCAACTTTGTTTGAAAACATATTTCCCTATTTATAGTTTCAAGGACTCGTAGATAACAGCTAAATATTGAACGCTTTTGTTACTCTGTCACTTTGATGAGGAGAATGTAAATTACGCTGTACATTCCGTCAATGAAACAGTCTGTTCCTCAGTTTAAACGGAAGACGGCCGAACTTAAGAATACATGAGCGTATAACATGTCAGAATCGAATGGTTAAACATATGGAATCTGCGAACCGCTACAACGGATAAACAGACACATACTGTCAGGGTGATTTTCCCATCTTTAAAACTGTGGCAGTCACGTAGAAAGTTGGCTGAAAAGTAGCAGGGATGGTTGTTGCTCAAGTACGTATAGACTGGGCAGAGGTTTTAACGATTTGGCTGTGAACAAGGAGTTAACCAATGTCTAAGAATAGGCGGAATGATAACCTGATCTGCCCACACGGTGGTCTGTTTATTTAAATTCGTTTTAGGAAAATAACCCTTTAATAATTTGGGTCTATTCATTGGGAGAAAAACCCGTCGTCGGTGGACAAGTGTGATCACAATTTTGTTCAAGTTGCGACTGCTTTAGCTACAAACTACCCAACAGTATATTGGTAAACGGCTCAATGCTTTTGGCTTTCCTGTGCGAGGTTTCAAGTTAAATTCCCTCAATCTCTTAACAGTTCGTCTCGAAGCGACTTTGATTGCAGCTGTGTCCCATAGGATTAGTGGCGATGAATGGTATGTGATTATTCATGGATCGTTGCATACCGTGATTCGGATCGGTTTAAAATGCAACTACACAATGCAAATCATATATAACTCATGTTATTAGCTTACTGCTATTTCAGAGGGCAACAATTCTTTGGCATATGGTAGGCAACTGGAAGTGATAACTTATGGTATAGGGTGGACAGTGGCTGGAAAAAAGCTTGGTGCAGACTGGTGCTCTTGATATAAATCTGTCTTTATTGAGCCATTTAACGCCGCAAGGCTGTGAGTGTTGGGCGCTGGCGGTAGTTCGCATTGGTTTGAAAACACTACATCAGCAAGCAATACTTGATCAGTTGTTTCGATATTTAAGACCCAAATAATGTCGATCAAGTAACCTGTAACGTGTACTGTTAAGCCCCAGCGTTGTCACTTTTGTACCAAGCTAACTACCCCTTAACAATGAGGCCGTCAACGATAAACCAAACGGTAGACTGATTGTTGGGTCAACCCTGCACATACTTTTGAAGCAATATGTAAACGTAGCTACTTCCTTTCAGTTGCTTTATTCTCAGAATGACTGTGATATATCCAATACGGACCGGATGGCTAACTGAGCTGAAGCTTTCCCAACTTACTATGGGTTGTGACACTAAGGGTTAGAAAGTATTAAGCAGGTACTTTTTCATTAGCTCATCGATTGTTCTGCATGCCCAACCAATTAAAAGTTCATAGTATCGTCTCAAGACACTGATGATCTACATATCTGTCATTTCAATGAAAATTTCAGAATAATAATCCTGTCTTTTGAGGATACTGCTATTTTACCGACAGCTTTCAAGAGTGGTCTTGTTATTCATGAGGACTGTGGAAAATGGAGTGTGGTATACTTTGCATTGTTTCAGCTGTTTCCTTAAATGGACACTGATCCCGAGAATTGATAAGCGTGGACACTATCTGCTCATTACAACTGACAATTCTGAGTGAGCTATATAAAATACAATCCCTTTGACATCATTTTCATCCAAACACTTATATCGTACACTTCTCGTTTGGTTTCTACCAGTTTATGAATAGGCCTTCGCTTTTGTGAACACTGAGCAATCAATCAATCGCGTCTCTTGCAAGCATGTCAAACCAAACGTATTAGACTCACAGTTACATATGTGAATAGTGGTGGAATGTAAGACTGAGCTGCTTAATCATGTCTCATACCCCATCATTTATCAAAGTAATTAGCCATGTGTCATCGATCGGACAGCAATCGAATGAGCCGTCTGTTTTAATGTGAACTCAATCAGATGCTGCTATTCTGAGCGAACGCCGTTTTTGAATAAGGTTTTAATTGTTATGAAAGATGTATGCTCTAGCAACACTTTGTTCGTTCTTGTCAATTACATACACGAAATAATAGTCAAATGGATGAAGGAGTGACTGTTTATAGGCAAAATAGTGAAGTTTTTTTATCTAACAACCACGGCTCGGTTCTAGTTACGTATGTGACTTGTCTCAATATTCGAATTTTTTCAAGAGTTCCGATGATAATAGAAATGGATTGAAGTCGGCGGTTGTGGACAGGTAATTCGC
>JTDE01001585.1:76517-88026 GCA_014338405.1 Paragonimus skrjabini miyazakii | reverse complement strand
ATGCCGTGTATACAACATTTGCTGACTGGATTCACAAGGGCAAATTTAGGGTAATGGAAATAATGGAGAAATGAGGGAAACACTAGAAACTCAGCAATGAAAAGATGGAGGATTAAAATATAAAAAATCGATTAGTGATCGGCCACTGTATTGTGTATTACCATGGTGCTGATAGATTCACTGCCATCTGCTGTCGGACATACAAGGGTGGGTTTTTAAGTTATACGGCTAGCGCCACGGAAAACGCTCAAGCACGTTTGTTTAAAAGTTGGGAAACGTCTAAGGGTGACACGACATCCGTGATAAAATATGATATATCCTGGCTTTCATCAGTAGAAATTTCTTTCCATATCCGGCATGTCTAATTTTGGAACCAAAAGAAATTATCTAATGTAATCCAAAATATCCTGAACAGAAATGGAATATTTGTAATTTTTACAAATTTTTAAGGAAAATTTGAAAAACGGTTGTCAAAATCTATCAGTTCATGTTAGATCATCTTTCAGGAACAGCCTATCGGAAGTGTTCTTTCCTCTCAGTCTGAGAGGTCAATACGAAGCTATGGTGGGTTTACAGTAAGGCATCCAAGAACAGCTACGTAGGGATTACATTACTGCTGTCACGGAGTAACTACCAACTCAGCCGTAGAGCGTTATGTCTCGATATTTTTGTGTGCTCGGTAAGCGGTCTGCCTCATAGTTTTTACTCAGATTTGGACCAGGTCTACGTGCTGAGCATGCAACTCGTTTTTTAGTGCCGTCTACAATTATCAGAAATTGGTTTGCCAGAGAATGATTACCATCGGTACACATTAAAACTGGTCGACGATTAAATTTCCTCAAATATAGTGACGTAAAAATTGGAAATGTGTTCGCTTGTCGACATGACCCATTCCTTCACGTCCTTCTTACTTGTGCTCTATAAACAATCAATCATATCTTCTTCTTCTATTCCTGGCCAACGCACATTACCTTCATGTTACGGCCCGCGCACATCAAGGCCATTAATATTGAAGTCAAACGTCTCGATATTCTCATAACTGTCCACTAGATTATCCGTAAGTCGCTAAATTTTGGGCATTTCAAACCATCTTGCATTTATCGTTATGTGACAGAGTCTGATCTTCACACCCTTTAGTGTTCAAACCGGGGATGTTAATCAAAAGTCTCTCAAATGATTCTCATTGTAACGCGTGCCGTACTCTTGATCTTCTACTGCTGAAGACCTCTTTGGTTTATTTTGACCGAGTCGAGAGTCTGCGTAGAAAACATTGAAGGCCAGTCGATTAGATTACATCTTTTGAATTGAATCTAATTTTCCATTAAAAAATTAGTTATGTTTATGTAACAATAATGAGATTAATGCAAAATGATGGAGTTCATAAATCTGCTCGTTAGAAGTTTCGTTTATTCTGAAAGTCTTTGTTCACTTTTTACTAACTAAACTGTTGATGACGTGAGACAGTTTTCAGGTGATAGTTAGACGTTTGACTGATATAAGCTGCATTTTCATCGGTTAAAGAAAGCAATATTTTGTCACGTGTTTAGTTTTTCTCTTATATCAATATGACTCTATATGAAAGATGACAAGCTCGGGATCACCATCTGGTTACCTACTTTGGTCTAATCAGAAATCACAACCAACCTAACTGGACACATTTGGGAGTGTTATGACGAGTCTATTGATTATATATCCATTACCGAAAAGAGTCAGATGTAACTTGTTGGCAAATAACATAAGGTAACTTATTCAATTAAATCTTTCGGCAAGATGCACTATTTACTCCTCGAGATGATTGACGAATTAAAGTCTCTTGACTTGGCCGTTGTTGTTCGTGTTGGGGAATATATTTACCGTAACCAAGTAATAATGTGTGTACAAAAACGGCCCTGTCTACATAACATGAACGAGTTGTTTGTTACCGATACAAGTTGTTTCATATCTAAGCAAACTAGGATAGTCTAAGTGGGTGTAATTTATGAAGATTCAACACAAGCGTTAATCAAATGTTGACCATCTAGTTTCAATCTCAATATTGTCTGCTGTTCAAGGCAAGTAAAGCGGTTGACAGAAAAAGCAAGTTAAACACAGTTTCAGTGCAGTTGTTTGACTAAGTTTCAGTTGTGTACACAATGGGCTAACCATGCGTAAAAAGGAACAAAATATCCTTGATAAGCAATGTGAATAAAATACCGCCTTAATGTATACATACGTACTTTTTTTAAAAATTTGTTGACAGTCCTCTCTTTATTGTATAATTCACAGACAAAATAAGAGAAGGCTGTTCATACAGAAATTGTACAAGAAGAAAGCCTGCTGAATATGCACAATATGAAGCTCTTGTTAATGAAAAGATGCTTTGTGGCACGAACTGGACTATCTCGATTGGAAGTAATAAAACGGATGGAATTTATTGAATCCTTGGCTTTCAGATGGAAATTGAGAAAATAATTTACCGATTTAAAGTCTCCAATGAGATGATCGGGGTAGGGCAACTGAGGGACAATATTACAAGTGAGGGTGAATGTGACGATAAATAATGAAACTTGTTGCATGTATCGTTTCAAACTATTTAAATGCTACACAATGGTTGAGAAGCTTCCGGCATTTGGTAAAATTGAATTGATGTGAACTAATTAAATATGATAATACGTAGGTGCAGTGTCAAAAAGTTTGACCATCATCCATCTTGAACTGGATTGAAGAACCATGTGTACAAAGGCACAGATGACAGTTTTGTTTGATTCGGTTTTACCATCTCATTGGTTGACCAATATACTTGTTGTATAGCAACACCTCGATGTTTAATGCCTTCTTCGTTACTTATCATTATGCAGTTTTGAAAAAGGTTGACAGTATTCCTGAAATTGAATGTCTATTTTCTTAGACGCAGATATTGTATATTGGCTCGAAAGTGATAAAGAAAACAGAACACCCTGTAAGATAGCAGAAGCAATTGAACCGTAGACCTTAAATAAACAGAATTCAATGAAGAAAACATAAATGTCGCGATCCCCATGTAATAGCATTAACGTTTTTGTACATATTATTCATCAGGTGTACTTGAGTGTACTCCTTCCCACCTAACATCAGCGGCTATGAATATTATATTTACACGTTAGAAAATACCTTTTTTTAGGCAGTGTAGTAGGATGGTCAACCGTTATACATTGATGCAACCATACAGACACTTAATGCAGGTGACCGAGCATTAAACCTTTTCATATATAATGAAGACAAGTCTATAAAGTCAGATTACATATTTATATCACTTCAGTTGGCCAACCTGTTCCTCTTGAACACAAACACAAAATTCAATATACAGAAGTAAGTGAACAAAAAGTACAAGGGCACGGGGCTTTTGCTGAATATTTTTCAGTGAACCATCTAACAACCGTGTGGACGTTACAAATGTTTGTTTGATTAGTGCATTATAGCATAACGTCAATATTTCCCCCTCGAACTGTGTATTACTAACGTGCACAAGGTCTTAACGAATTCGTTTTGCCTCTCTAATGTCCCACAAAAATTAGTTCTATTCCTGTTTATATTTTGGAAGTATATACGATGAGTAAGTATGTAGATGATTATTACTGGCACTATGAACAAGCTGCTAACCATGCTAATTTTACATTTATTGATCACTTTTTGGTGGCAAAATGAAGAATATTGACCACTGATAATTTTAGTTATCAGTAGTATTCGGTTTCTTCATTGGTCTCAAATTAAGCCATTATTAATCTACCCCTTATGTACATCAAAAGCGTAGCTATCTGCATATGTAGCAAAACTGTCAGGTATGTTGGAAATAATCTAACCAAACGACTCCATATAGGAAAGAGTGTAGAAGATTTGGAGGGTGGCTGTATGGACCACAAACGTCAATGACGAACCTCCCAGATTTCTGAGTTCCTACCCGGCTGAATTATAGCATTTTACTAATAACCATTAACAATACATTGAGTTTTTCCTTGGTAAGAGATTGTATTCTGCTATTTGTATGTATTCTCACTTTATACTACTACCTATAACACTGAGGCAAGCCTTGGCATCGCATTGACTGGCGGCAGCCTGAAAAAACCTCAACAAAAATACGGAGTTTGAAAAACACCATCTTTTGCTATGAAGTTGCTCGCAAACTCGATTCTGTAATATCCCATGCTGCGTGTTTGATCATAAATTTTCCCAGAAGACAGTAATACCATATGGAGTCAAGTCATGCTATTCTTCCAAAAGATCCTATGTAGAATTATGAGCAAAATCGCTTTGGTATTTTCTAACAACACCATGACGCTATTTGGACAATATTAAAGAGTATGAACTTTGCTATTCAGAGAACACTTTAATCTATTCCAAATTTCTCTGGATAACGAAAATCTCAATTATGAACAAGTAATGCACAACTTCATTTGTCAGCCAGAATCAGTTTCTTCCATGTTTTTGCCTAAAACATAGAAAATGCATTCTCGTTTGCTTTAAAACACTGATTGAATGGATTTGTTTGATACTTGGCTAAAACTTAGCGCATCATGGTTTGGTATAGACTTTAAAAAACTATGGTTACCAACATCTCATCAATTAGTAATTATATATTTCAGCGAGAATAACAAATCACTTAACGGCTAAATGATTTTACGATCCAACTTCATTTCGCATTCTGTTTTGGAGCAAAACCTGATACAAACTACTTGCCCACAAATTTGCCATTTTGAATGCTAACTGAGAATGTCATCAAAAATGTACAGCGTACTTTACGCATCAAATCACTAAATGACTGCGTTCGATCAGTACAACGGTACTTGGCTATAAAATATCGAATATTACGAACGGAGAGATTTTTTTCATTTAGATGGATGTGAAGGTACACTCACTGGAAACCACCACATAACCATGAACGTGCTTTTCGTCCAGATCTGTGCTCTATTGAGATCCTGGTGAATGATTTTCTAGTAGCATTTTTCAAGGTCGAAAATGAAGGCGTGTAAGTTAACCAGCGTGCTACAAATTGCACGAAAATTATGGCAAATTACTTTAAAATTTTTATATTCTACTCAACTTTCAATTGGCACATGACTGACAATCTATATCTGGCACGTATTGGTTGATCATGCTAGCCTAGAAATACGTCCGCCAAAAGAATATCACGTTGCTAGATGTGATGGTGAAGGTTTACAATGTCCATAATGACTTCTGTTAACCAGAGAA
The DNA here is from genome assembly GCA_014338405.1 of Paragonimus skrjabini miyazakii. NCBI lineage: Eukaryota > Metazoa > Platyhelminthes > Trematoda > Plagiorchiida > Troglotrematidae > Paragonimus > Paragonimus skrjabini miyazakii. Next base: position 82,821 of record JTDE01001585.1, on the reverse strand, counting down.
AAGAGTTGTACTTCCACAGTGTGGAGTTCTGTTGAGACCAACTTCAGACCAATGAACAGCTAAACGAGTGGCCAACTGAATAGTCACTTCGTAAAACATTTATTGTTTGAGCGGTTTGGCAACACACATTTCAACATTACTTGAAAAAGTCCGAAAAGAGTTATTATTCCATTTCTCATCATTCCTAGAATTTCTCCAATTCAAAAGCTAAACCATGTCGGACATTGCTCATACGCAAATTTATTCTAACGAGTAATGGTCGCAATTCGGTCAGGCTCTTTGGGAAGTAGATTGACTGTGAGGGAGCAACAGTAACATGTAAATACATCTCTCGGGTTTGTTTGGACACGAGTAATACGAAAAACTGAACATGACAAAGTTGAATTAGTCTAAGCAGATCACTCGTAAAGTCGTGTAACTTTCAGTTCACTGATTAATGACCTGTTAACTACGGACTGAGACTTGTGGTCACATTCGTATCAACCATGGTGCAGCTACCTTCCATTCAGTAAGTTGATTATTCTTTGAAATAAATGACGGTGGATTAAGTTGCATTTCCTCACCCGAGCCGGCATACCATCCTGCTGAATTGATTAGACTCTTGAGGATCTTTTGTGGTGTTCACAGGCATCGACGTTTATTTATGCTGCCATTGTGGCCGTAATTACAACCGTAAATAAGCTGGCAGGCTAAGTGTAAGTTTTACTGACCAAATGAAATAGGACTAAAATTAATCAGACTGATTCCACAGCTGGCTTACGTAAGCCGCTCTTAAACATCAGATTAGGTCTGAGACGAATCGTTTTAACAACAGGATCAAAAACTTGCAACTATAGGCCAAAACCTTTATCTGATACAGCACATATGCAGTTTAGCTGGTACCTAGTCGATGTGACTTTTACAAAAATCCATCCACAAGTGGATTTTCCGTTGGAATCTATCATTCTGAGCTGAAGAATCTAATCGTATGGATGACCTATCAACTAAACTCCGTTTATAGGCAACTAAAGGAAAGTCGTTGTAATGGATTTATTGAGCACACAAAACAGAGTCGTAGTAAACGGAAATAACGCTGTAAGCGGAAACTTTTGTCCCTAGTAGAAAATACGATAATCAAGTAACTGCCATTTGATGTTTAATTACTCAACAAGTGTGTGTTGTGTAATTTGGTGTAACCTACTAGAATTCTGTCATTTGATGCATCCATGTTTTAGTAGAGTAGTCAAAAACGTAAATGCGCACGATTTATGGCCTGGCAGATTTCTCTACATATTATCAAGTGCGTACTATGGAACAAAACGTTGTTCAGTAGAGCCAGAAAGATTTGCACTCAGGACACAATCCTGAGTGAACTGCAACTAATTAATCGGGTTCTCTTGGACAACGGATATCCCCAATCAATGATCACCAAATTTTCTAAAGAAAATCCACACGAGCAAACGTTGATGATGGCATCAAATATGAAAGCGTTTCTACAACTGCCGTTTAAAGGGGATGATGTCAGCACGTCATTACAACGCCGATTGAAGGTCGCTGTATTACGAACGTATAATGCCACAAAGCTAGTGTTAACCTACGCCACAAAACGGATTTCTGTTCCTCCTCTAAAACCTAAGATACATCCGTTCGCCAGATCCCACATCATTTACAGATTTTCATATAGTTACCAGGTCGACTACATTGGCATGACGGAACGGACGCTGAAGATTGGGATCTCGGAACGCACCCCAGCATGGGTGAGGAAACATGTGATGTAGATGCAAACTGATACCCACGTGTGCACCCAGCATCCGCCATACAAACCACCGGCATCAGCGATCGCTCGTCATCTCCTGGAGAGTCATCACCAGGTGGACCCCATGCAGGCATTCTCGGTTGTTTACGCAACTGATAAGCCCCGGTTGTTAAGATCTGCTGAGGCAGTTGCTCTGAAACGTTGGTGTCCACCTCTGTGTGTGCAGAAAGACTCCTTTGTTAGTTTATCATTCCCATAGTAATAATGACATTGTTTGATTAGCGAACAGATCCACCGTGTGTTTCCCTGATATGTCTAGTTTTACAATTTACCCCTGTTTTCCGCTTTATAATCTCCTTTTGAGAAATTTGTCAGGCAATAAATCGTGCGCATTCGCGTTTCTGACTGCTCTACTAAAATGTGTTTCGGGAAAATGCTGCTTTGCATCCAAGTTTATTAACAGTCAACCCAAAAACATATTCCCCATTAGTAGCCGGGTATAGAAAAATAGATAAAATCTTCCGTCTTGTGACTAGTCAACGATGTGAGCAACTTTTTACGTTCATTAGTTTTCAACATAACCAAAATTAGTCTACAACACGCTGAATACCTCTGTGTTATTGCAGCCGCATTCACCCCGCAACGTTATAACTACTTTCGTGACTGAAAACGTACTGGAAAAATTGATTACCTAAATAATTCGTCTCGTCATGTCTAATTTTGCATTCCCCTCGATAAAACATAAATTTGTTCAAACTTGATTACCACAATTCAACCGTGACTGTCTTCAGACCATTTAACTCTAGACACCGCCAACGAATTTAACTGGCTTTACGAGCAATTAAAGTAATTAAGACTTTGTGAAACAATTTCCTATTTATTCACCCTCAGTGTGACTGAAATTATTCACAAAATCCTTCTGGATTTGTGTCTCTATTGATTGGTTAGGTTGGAAAAAGTTTGCACACACTAGGTGTAGTCAGCCAGTAGGTATGTCCTCCAACAGCTGTCTTACCTGGTGTATTGTCGAAGAACATCTCACCTTTGGCCGAGCAACCATCCCGTTGTAAAGGTATGTCTTGTAAACAGTTCGTCTTATTTATTGTGTCTTCACGTTTTCCACGCAAAAATGCGGCGCCCAACATTTTGTTTGACATATTTCGTTTCATTTGCGTAGATCTCTGTAACCAAAAATGTGAAATTTCAACTAGATCGCGATGAAAAAATTCATTGACGTGCACCCGCGTAGGAGATCACGAATTAACTACAAAACTGTTGTTTGCACCCAAGAATTATTATTTGTTCAGCAGATTTTCCCTCAGTATTATAATGATTATTTTTACTAGACGACTCAAGCCCATTCAATTACTTGTTATCTGCCGAACAGCAAGGCATGTAAACATTATTAGGTTGTTCAGACTCATTCAGTTAGTTGTTTGCTGAAGTGCAAAGTATGTAAACATTTCGAGCAGCATAAAACGCAATAGTGATTCGCCTGAATTCGACGTCATTAATTTTCAGGGTGTATATAAATGTTTGGTCCAGCAAGCAAGTTAACCTGTAGCAATGTCATTCCTGGCCTTGGTTGATATGTTTACACTTATGTGATAAGCGTATTCACTCGTGTTTGCTAATCACTTCCAATAATTTTCTCCTTAAGTCAGTCTTCTAGTTCTAATCAGTTGTAATATTACGCTACATCTCATTTGAACAATTGAACACATCGTTGTTGCCTCTGCCCCATGATATTTGGAACAGCTTGATAACAAATTGAGTTATTTACCAGTAATCTCATTATAATTGTCTTCCTTTAATCTAAAAGTGATTAAATTACGTTAGAAACAACCGCAACATTTAGTGTGTTGAGTATATTTTGTCTGTTGAACGAAATTCCAACAAAACCCACCACTTTATATATGTGAACTATTTTGATACGATTGACAGGCGCACTTAATTAAGATAATCATTCAGTTTGTTTTTAATGTGTTCCAAAGCTAACCGTATGTTTGGCGCTAATGATCTATTTTTGAGGGATTAAGATAGCTTTGTTCAGAATTTTTAAAAAATTGCATGGGTCTGTTTCACAATTAAATCACTGTTAGCTTTTGGCTGAGTGCCAGAATAAATATGAAAAAACACTAGACCAACTTAAAACATCTCAGGACATAGTGAGTTGGTTTGATAAAAATTTACAACTTCCCAAAACTCACACCATAAAGCGTTTGTCACTGTCTCCCATAGTGTGTCACACATTCGATATTATCTTAAACTATATATGAGTGATCCAAGTAAACTGGGTTCGAAGGCACATCGCTGTGAACAAAAAACGGCGTTGTAGAATTGATCGTTGACAAGCTGTGACACGATCGATGTTCAGATGTAACAATAAATATTCAAACATGAGTCTGATTTTGACTAGAGTGACTAGTTTGCTTTTGTACAAAACGAAGGATAAGCCTTTTTTATAAGTTGAAGATAATCACAACCAATTGCTGCTTACACATTTCCACTGACCATCCAGACAGTCCCTTTCTGAAGGAAACAATATATATTAGAATTCCGCTGTTATTATAGCACACTAGTAAGGTTTATCCTAACCATCATCAGCTTCTGAACTTTGTTCACGCTTTAGTAAAGCAAACCCGTTGATCATTGCTCCACAGACCTCAGGTTAGCTTTTGCTATATGACCATATATGAGCACCTAGCCATATTTTCTTGTGAACAATACTTGTTATATTGTTCGCAGATTAATTCACAGCTCCTGAGTGTGAATGGGGACAGTAAGACTGTGATAGCCAGTCAACCAATGATAGTTACACAGCGCCTCCATAGATTAGTGTTAGTCGGCTGATGCAACGACCTTGGTTAAATGATAGGCAAGATTATTTGCATACGGAAATTGAACAGTTGACACGAACAACCTGAGGTCTCCAAACAAAACCTAGATGTGGCTCGTCAATTTGAGGTGAGTACACTAAAAGTAAAGTTCTCATAACTCCTACACGATCTAATACTACAAATCCCGTTAACCTGAAATGCTCTTATTCGTTTACGTTATAGTTGAATGATAAGGTTAGTTTAGAAGACGCCTGGCATTCAACGATCGATATCATCGTTACGGGTTCCTTGATGAGTGGTTTTAAGATTTGCGAAGATTATGAATGCAATTTTTCAGGGGCCCCATAAAAAGTAAACTGTGTTTGAATAAGGCCCGAATTTCTTGTTTCAAAATGTTACCAAAACGATTAATGTTGTTAGGTTTAATCACAACCCCAAAAATTAGTGGGTTATCTGACAAGTGATCACATGTGCAATATGACTAAGCCAGACTGAATATTCATTTCTGTATGAACATCAGAACAAATTAACCTTGAAGCACACTCCACGGGGCTTTTTGAAGCGACCATACTTGAGGTCTACAGTAGGCCAGTTTTTCGAAGTGAAGCGCAGTTAGGGCATGATATTGCAAGCAGACCGGACGATTTTCCAACTTTTTCAGTTTGAATTATCGAGATGATGTGTTTGATACAATCTTCCTGTGTCAGTCATGACAGTGATATCTCTTATCAGCACTACGGAGCTGTTAGAGATGGGAAACGGACAACGGAACCTCACAATGAACATAAGCTCACTGTAAAAGATTTCAGTGCTAACTAGAAACGTGACTTAATGGTCCATATTTTTTCACATACTCAAAGACAAATAAGTCAGGCACTGCATAACACAAAGCCATCGACTTACCATTAAGCTTATTCAGATAGGCAATACGAACTAGAAAAATGACTAGACAAACGAATAGTCAAACGGCTACAGGTAATGAAATGTTGCCAGTCCACAAAATGAACACGGGTCTTTGGATCTAGTATTGTGATTTTAGATGGAGAATAAGGAAGTCAAGTGTTGCCAATGAAACGCATCTAGAGGATGGTTGAGCAGGCCAGAAGAACTCAAAACCAATGAGGAAAAGTACTTTCACTAATATCTATTTTTTATTGGTGTAACTGATCGCAAATTGTGCACAGACGTAGGATATGCGTTAAAAAACAAACCGACATATGATGAAAAGATCACGCTAAAAAGGATATAGGAAATGATTCACCACTGTAACACCTTCCGTCTAGTTCCACAGTTTTTTGTACGAGATAGTTTGGAAACACAACACTAGCTGGAATCTTAATGTGATACAAAATAGGATCATATGGGTCACATTGCAGTTCATGGGATTGGCACACGCTCCGTTCCAGCACAGTATAGATTCACGGTATGGAGAAAGATTTTGTGAACTTGATTTGAATTCATGTCCTAAGTGTTACAAATCGGTACCTCCATGAGTTTCCTACTTACTGTCCTCTAATTAATAGGAATAACGCCAATCATTCATTATTTTGGCTTGAAACCAAAACATGGGCTTCTGAAGACAAACTCATTTTTGGGAAGGACTTGAAGGTGATTCGACTTGTGTACGTTTACTTTTATGGTGGATTGATTCAAAAATCCGATTATCATTCCAAACTGTCTTTTTAAAAAGTTGAAACAGTTAGTTCCCTTCATAAATTTGAACAAAGCA